>CAWUHX010000575.1:0-41502 GCA_963922205.1 Romanomermis culicivorax
AGCAGTGGTATCAACGCAGAGTACTAAGAGAGAATATTCAGAATTTCTTTTCACTCATCAGTCTTGACCAGGGCTGGCAAACATAGGTTTTTTTCAACCTAGGTTTTTTAGGTTTGTTTAAAAAACCTAGGTTGGTCTGATTTTTTAGGTTTTTAGGTTTTTTAGGTTTTTTGGAAATTCTGTAAAAAATGCATATTTCCTAATGTTTAGCATACTAGAGGTATAGGAAAGCACAGATAAAGCCTTTTATGTTACCTGTGGAAAACATTTCTATTTACTTCATGGTTTGAACTATCTACCTATACAGTATCCATGTACTATGCATAAACACTGGAAAATACGTAGGTGATAGTATGTACCTTGCCTTATTTTTTATTATAAGTACCTATGCAACTGTCCTTTTTTTTCTATTATAATAAGTCAACTAACCTATATCAATTATTGCCCTTGCATATATCTGATTTCAGGCAGTTACTATTTTTGCTTTTTGCCCTTAAACATGCAAAATCCTGATGACGAAAATATTATCTGTATTGATTCGGAAAGTGATACACCGACGGCGGTGGCCAGCACTGACGCCGACCATTCTATTTCAAGTAACGTTGAATGGTCAAAATCTGACTTGTGGACGTGGTTTACTGATTACAAAAATCCACAAAAGCTGAAATCTGCAAAATGCAAGCACTACAAAAATATGGTCAACCATCACAAGAAATCTGAGTACGCCCGAAATCATTTGATAAAATGTACAAAATTTATTCGGTTGGTAAATGGACTGGACGAGAGCAACAGACCGGATTGGTATCCTAGTGCCAAGCATGTAAAGGCAGCTGTGCCCAGTCAAGTTTCTATTTCAGGTTAGCTTGAAATAAACATACGACTTGCTTGATTATGTAAATTTAAATTGAATTTACATATTATATTCTATGCACTGTTTTCTTTTTCTGTACTCGGTTCATTTGCATTTTGTAAAAAATTGCCAAAAGGTATAAAGATAATATAGGTACTTATGTATAGCACGTAAGAGCCAAAAATTTTTCTTTGTACTGGTCCAAAAATCTTTGTAAAGTACAAAATAAAAAACGGTGATTCTGTGACATTTAAGAGTCGTCCCAAATTGTTCAACGTCCAAGTTCGCAAATATCATCTTCTTCATCGACAAAAGGCAGCAGGGATTAAAAAAGGTTTCGGATTAAAAAGGATTAAAAAAGCCACTGGATCTGAAGATCAGAAAGAAAAGAAAGAAAGAAATTCGTCAGAAAGAAATTTTTCGACATTTGGATTCATCCATTTGAAACTACGCAACTCATTGAATCCCGAGACTGTTGAAAAACTGGTTTTCATCGAAACCAATTCGAATCAGCTCAACAATATTGCTGAAAATGAGAAGTCTGGCGACGAAACTGATGGCGAAAACGTTGAAGAGATTGATTGGTATAATGCTGCAGACTGAAATATGTGATAAAAGCTAAATAAATGTTGGTCATTTGATTTTGTGATTTGTGTGTCCTGTCAACTTGTTATGTTATGTTGTTGTGTTGTGCACTTAATTTTGAGCTTATAAATTTTCTTCATTTGACTCATTATTTTGATATGAAAAGGTGTGCTAGCCTTTTATCATTAATTTTACAGAATTCATATGGCTTAAAGTAGTCTTGTAAGCAATTGTAGGGCAATACAAAATATAAAACCTAGAAAAAACCTAAAAAACCTAAAACCTAAATTTGAAAATTTTTTTAGGTTAGGTTTTTTCCAATTTTGGTCTTGACAGCCTATAAAGTTTGCTGCAACAATACTAATACACTGTTCAAAGAGAAATCGTTCGCTTTCGGGTCAAATATACGAATAGGAAATATTATATTCATTGATTCGGCGCGAAGTGCTGAAAAATTTCTGCATTTTCACCCCTAAACGCCTCAAAATCAAGTAAAATTTAATTTTTGACCAGCTAAAAAATTTGTGCCAATTGGCACAAACGCTCAAAATTTTTTGTGCCATTCCAAATTTTTTGTGTGCCAAAAACCATGTTTTGGCACAAAAAAAAAACACTGATCTTCAATATTTCATCATGATATTTAATGAAGATTCACATTTTTTCCTTTTGAGAAGGGTCAATACGTCAAGTCTCTAAGCTTTTTGATGCAATTATTTCTTTTCTAACGTAAAATCAATTCAAATGCTTGATGGAAATATCTTCCAGAAATTTATACTCTGCTTACTCATATATTTTCGACCAAGTTAATGAGAGTTTACAAATACATTATACTGATTTTAAAATTTTTCAAGTAAAATTCTAGAAATTACGACTTTTGAACACAAAATTCAAATCTAATTCCTGAAATAAATATTCGGAAAATTGATTTTCCAGCATCCCAGAATATCAATACTCACAAAATTTTTCTGGCGCTACGCGCCAGGAAGATTAACATCCCTTGGGTTCTCACTTGGCATCATCATAGAGGACTTAACCATCGATTTCTCATGTAAATCAAAGTCATTATGCTTTTGGATAGTTTGCTTGAAAGTTTGTTCCAATGCGCGTAGATTAAACTTTGAACTCGAAAACTTCAATTTTTTTCTCAATTTTAATGAATTAATGGGTCTGAAAACATCAGAAGGTTTGTAAAGGCTCAAAAACACCTAAATAAAGCGTCTGTGAGCATTTTTAAGCCAAAAAAACGACTTCGGGAAAGTAGGGAAAAAAATTTTGACCCCTAGCGCCATTTGGGGAAAAGGCCCGGGAAAAAAAACAGTGAGTGGAGCGAGATCTGTCATCATTTTGTTGTGTCATCATCTGTCATCATTTTGATTGGTCAAAAAAATTTATTGATTTTTATAGTTGTTTCTGCCAAATTTTCTGGCTTAGGCTTAGCTTCAGGCCTAGGATTAGGTTAAGTGTTAGGCTTGGGCTTAGGCTTAAATTCATGGTTTGTAAATTACACAAACTGGCCACACTATTCAATCAATATTCATTTCAATTTTCATTTTTTTAATTTCATCACGCTTTTCTCTTATTTTAAGACAAGTGAATTTGTTGAAGGAAATCAATCAAACAAGCGAATTCGTTGAAAAACCCTCAAAAATAAAGATAAAAAACCCCTGAAACAAAAAAACCCCTAAAAAAACCTCAACACCCTCGAAAAACCCCTAGATTTGGGGAAAACCCCCTAACTTGGCAACACTGGGAACGAGTAGACTACAATTTTTTGACCAATCAAAATGAAGACTGATCTTGCTCCGCAATGCTGTGTTTTTTTTTTTGCGGGCCGGTGCGATCGACCACCGAGCCACTGTTTTTTTTTCCTGGGGCCTTTTCCCCAAATCGGGAAAGGGGTCAAAAATTTTTTCCCCATTTTCCAGACCTCATTTTTTCGCTTATAAATGCTCACAGAAGCTTTATTTAGGGTTTTTTTTAGCCTTTCCAAGCCTTCTGGTGTTTTTAGACCCGTTAATTCATTAAAATTAAGAAAAAAATTGAAATTTTTGAGTTCAAAGTCTAATCTACAAGCATTGGAACAAACTTTCAAGCAAACTATCCAAAAGCATAATGACTTTGAATTACATGAGAAATCGATGGTTAAGTCCTCTATGATGACAAGTGAGAACTCAAAAGAGATGTTAATCTGGTATTACTGCAGCTGGTGCACACTACCCAATAGCATTATAATCATAAGTGCATATACAGTGTATTTGTCAGATTATCAATCACTGTAGCAAACAGAATAACTTGCTCATCAAGTCTGAAAATAGCTACAAGAAGCTAAAAACACGTCAAGGACAGGGACACCACTTTGGGAGGCTTGGGCACAACCACACCACCCGTGGGAGGTCAAGGAGTAAGGCGCCACACATATTCTTGCAAATTGCGCTGTTTCTTGGAATCTTTTCAACAATTTGATTAAATTATTGACTACTGAAATGATCATTAACTGCGACACATTGTGAGGGGCCAGGCCACATGCCCCGCGGGAGATCAAGGGGTAAGGTGCCACACATATTCTTGCAAATTGTGTTCTTCCTTCAATTATTAGCCATTGAAAATTTTTCCACAATTTTGGAATGTAAAATTCGACGTTGACCCAAAGTTAAATCCGAAAATTGAAATTTATTTGACCACTAGGAAAAAAATTGAAATTAAAAAAATTAGAAATAAAAAAAACTTTTTTTCAATTCAAGAAAATAAAAACAGAAAATATACAAAGGAAAAGCAAGTGCAGCACATAAACCATAAAATTCATAACAATGTACAATTTTTCCGGAAAAAAATCAGAAAACTAAAAAACGTAGAAATAAACTACAAAAAAGTGAAAAAAACACGTGAAATAAACAAAAGAAAAAACACGTAAAAAATTTTTGACATAAAATAAACCACAAAAACAAATGGAATGCAAAAAAACAAAAAATTCCATCATGAACTTTAATTTTGCAATCAAAAAACAAAAAGTCAACAAAAAAGAGCATAAAAATAAAAACAAAAAGTTTTCATCTTGAATTTCATCTTGAACTATAAATTTTCATCAAGAATTTCTTCTTGAACTACAATTTTTCAATAAAAAAAACAAAAAATTTGACAACAAAAACCAAATTGAAACCGACAAAAAAGACAAAAGCAAAAAAATAAATCAAAAAATGAAAAACTTGACAAAAAATAACAAAATCAATAAAAAACAAAAACAGAGAAACAAAATTTTCAATCAAAATCAAAACTCGAAAAAAAATCAATATACTGGAAAAAACAAAAGCAAAATTTTAAGAAATGAATAAAAACAGACAGCAAGCAAAAGACAAAAATTTGAAAGAAAATATTTAAAACTGAAAAAATAAATACATACAACAAAGTAAGAAAAAGTAATCAAAAAACAACAATCCGAAAAAAATTCTTAAACTGAAAAAAGATAAATTAAAATGAATAAACAAAATATAACTAAATATTCAATAAAAAAACTGGAGAAAAAACAGATAAAAAAAGGAAAAAAAACTAAAAATAAGTAAAAATGGAGAAATAACAAAAAGGAAAAAACATATAAGAAATACAAATACAGGAATCGCGATTTTTTAAATTAAAAATCAAAGCTGCACAAAACACATAAAAAGAAAAAAAATGAGTAACAACAGATAGCTAGCAAACGAACAGAAGAATTTGGAAGAAAACACATAAAACCTAAAAAAACAAAATACAATAACTAAAAATTAACTAAATAACACGGAAAAATAAGAAGAAAAAACAAGAAATTATAAGAAAAAAACATATAAAAAATAAAAATTTGCCCAATTTGCAAGAATATGTGCGGTCCCTTACCCTTTGACCTCCCGCTGGGCATGTGGCCTTGCCCCTCACAATGTGTCGCAGTTAACGCTCATTTCAGTAGTTAATAATTTAATCAAATTGTTGGAAAGATTCCATGGAACAGCACAATTTGCAAGAATATGTGCCAGGCCTTACCTCTTGACCTCCTACGGGGCATGTGGCCTGGCCCCTCACAATGTGTCCCAGTTAACGCTCATTTTAGTAGTCAATATTTTGATCAAATTGTTGAAAAGATTCCAAGAAACAGCCCAATTTGTAAGAAATTGTGCGGCGCATTACCCCTTGACCTCCCGTGGGTCGTGTTGTCGTGCCCAAGCTTTCCAAGGTAGTGTCTCTGCCTTTTGATGCGTTTTAGCATCTTTTGGCTATTTTGGAATTTAATGAGAAAGTTAGTCCTTTTGCTAGAGATCAATAATCTGACAAATATACTGTATGTACACTTATCATTCCAATGCTATAGGGTAGTGTGCACCAGCTGCAGTAATACCACTAATCTTTCTGGCTTCGCGCCGGAAAATTTTTTGGGTATTGCAAATAGTTAGAAAATCAATTTTCTGAACATTTATTTCAAGAATTAGATTTGAATTTTGTGTCCAAAAGTCATTATTTCTAGATTTTTACTTGAAAAATTTTAAAACCAGTAAGATGTATTTGTAAACGCTCATTAACTTGGTCGAAAATATATGAGTAAGCAGAGTATAAATTTCCAAAAGATATTTCCATGAAGCATTTGAATTGATTTTACGTTAGAAAAGAAATAATTGCATCAAAAAGCTTAGAGACTTGACGTATTGATCCTTCTCAAAAGGAAAAAATGTGAATCTTCATCAAATATCATGATAAAATATTGAAGATTACCAATGAAAACATGAGATAATAGGTTTAAGATGATGAAAACTATTATAGATTAAATGATAAATGCAGGTAGACATGCTAAAAGCCACGCCTGAGCTAAGTAATGCATAATAATGATTATTAAACTTATAATCAGCGCGAAGCGCCGGAAAATTTTGAGATTATGACCATCTAAAATGCACCAAAATGCATCTTTTCTGTATCTGATCCAGAGGTCCCCAAGGTCAGATTTTTCAGGTGGGGGTAAAATTGAAAATTCGCTGGGGTAGTGTAGCTAAAATGTGCACTTAACACGCCATTTTGTCTCAAAATTAGGCAACCAGTGATCAATTTTAAGGACTTTAGGTAGGGGTAATACCCCCCTCATACCCCTCCCCATGGGGCCGTCTGATCTGATCCCCAAAATTTTCTTCCCCAAATGGGGAAAGAGCTCAAAAATTTTTTCCCTTTTCTGAATCTTTTTCTGGAAAAAGCATGATTTGGGGGAACAAAAACAGTGGGCCGAGCCAACAGATACCCTCTCTCTGGCCATTTGGGGAAAGAGGCAAGTCATAGTTTTCATGCCATGTTGTTTTTTCGCTCAAAAATGCCACAGTATGCTTTATTAATGCTTTTTTGACCTTTTCAAAACATATTCATGCATCTGTAGCCAGTAATTTTTTTTAAATGAATAAAAAGAGTTTTGACTTTCTGGGTCCAGTGTTTTCTCTTTTTGCACGGACTTTTTGGACAACATTTGGCTGAAGAGGTCAAAATTTTTTTCGTCATTTGCACCAAATGGCCTCGTTTTTTGCTGGGTAAAAATGTCCACAGCTTCTTCCTCCTCCATTAATTTCCTTCTTAAGAGGATTGAAACATTCTAATTTTTCTGATATCATTCACCTGAAAATAAGGAATTTTTGAAGTTTTAAACCCATACCTGTAATTCAGGGAACCCGTCAACCATAAATGTAATTGGGGGGCAGTGTTGCCATACTGGCATTTTCGATGCCAGATCTGGCACTGTTTGGAGTGATCTGGCATCAATGTGGCACTAATCAGCACAAACTTTTTGACTAGTCAAAAACTAAATTTCCTGTATTTTTAGGCATTTTAGGGGCTGAAAACGTGCACAGCTGGTGCACACTACCCTATAGCGTTGGAATGATAAGTGTACATACAGTATATTTGTCAGATTATTTATCAATTCTAGAGGAGTTTTTTTAAATATTCTAATCTCAGAAATAATGAAAGAAATACAACCTTTGAAAATGAAAAAATATGTGAGCGCAATAAAAGACGCAAAATGAGAGGCTATCAAATTTTGGATCATGCTTGCTTTAGACAAATATAAAGTTTGTTGAAAATGAATTTTGTGGTCAATGAAAAAATTATATGTGCTACTATTTTGACAGTATTCTCAAAATGGAGACCTTAGAAATTTTTTACGGCAGACAGCAGGAAAGTGTATCGTCGAGTTGGTGAGAGATGAATTTTGGGGCGTGGGTAACTATTATAAGTCAGGCTCTATATTGCAATGTGCACTGAATGTTGCTTACTTTTTTCTGGTCAAAAAGGCGAAGGCCGAAATGCGTCTGGCCAAATTTGGCAGAATATAAGATCGTTGGCGTACCCTCGGTTCATTCTGTTCGGCGACAGTATTATACGCGAAGTACAAATCGATAACGTAAGGACGTTGTCTGTGCCCGGTGCGAGCCTGAAAAGAATGGCAATGTTCGCTCAGATTTTGAGCATCGTACCCGAACAGTGCATTATAATTCATTTCGGAGTCAACGATTTAGTTGATTTTGACGGCTCTACAAATTATAAGACTACAAATGCCAACGCGGTAAATTTTTTGATTTGGACAAACTCTGAACCTAGTTGTTGTGTTGCTTATTTAATGTTTCAGCTGGCACGCTGCTTGGTCAGCACGGCCATGAGTATATCCACCGAACATGGCGTAACTGTTATACTATCCACTGTTCTACGACGCAGAGGGACGTCGCAATCACAGCGGTACTAATGAACATGCACTAACAAACTAACAAATGCACTACACTAATCATTTTCCATTCATTTGTTGGAAAATTATTGCTCTAACACCCACTACCTGATGGAAATTTAAGAGCATTGCCATTTTTAAATTTTATAACTCCAAGAATTGCAGGTTGTACATTTAGAAAAAGTATGTCTGATGTTAAGCGTCAATGTGCTTTACAATTTAAAGCAGGGGACATTCCGACAAATGTTAAAATTATATGAAAGATGACGACTTATACTTCAGTCTATTGTTTGTATTGAAAACCTGGAAGCAATGTTTTGGAGTAGTGCATTTGGTAGTCAACTGACTTTATAGGGATGAGGTTTATTTTTACAGAAAAATATCACTGCTAAACCAATGTCTTATCAACCAAAGCATGAGAAAAACGACCAATAATGTTCGCATTTTTAACGCGTTTGACTCGTTGAATGACGAAAAATTTTTCGACGCTGGCGGTGTCCACCTGAATTGGTTAGGAGCCAAAACATATTCGTCGTTGCTCCGTAGCGCTATTCTCCAATTTGAGCGTGGCGAGACATCTGAATATTTATATTAATAAGGTATGTTTTTTGGATGTGAACTTTTTCATTTTTTTGCGAGTCTACTTCTGAACAGTATTTTATACATGTAGAAGTGTGAATCTAATGACATAAGTGGCATATTTAATATCGCCATTTTAAGCGCTTCAAGGAAATTAGAGGAATAGACATTAGTTTTGGAAATTTTTAATGAAATATATAAAAAAATATAACATATAAGTTCAATCATTGTTGCTTTGCTCCAATCTTTGGCCATAACTTGGTATAGTCTGCAAAAGAAGGAAAAAATTAATCAATCAACATTATGAGAGAGTTTGACTTCATTGAGATCATTGAAGGAAAAGGGATGATTAAATTTTTGAAAATGCGGGCGGCTGCGCCCCCTACACCCCCTGCTTTTTTTTAATTTACACTAAATTTACCCCCCTGCCAGTGTTTTTTTTTCATTTGTACTTTACAAACAAAATGGTCAGGAGTACAAATGAAAATTTTGGCTTCGTTTGTACTGGTACAAACAAAAAGTTTAGGACAAAAAATTTTTTGTCACCCAACAGCCATCAGTATCAATAATGGGCGTGTCCCCATTGATAACGACATACTAGCGGCTATAGCATAATAAAAGCTTTTTGTGGAGTATTTTACTAGTGCATGTTCTGTGTCTCATGATCAAATGTTTTATGTGTCTGAATTCCTAGCCTTCTTATGTGTCTCGTGAAAATAGCCAACATATTTCACAGCATGTTTTTTGCATTTTATAACAATGAATGCTCTTTTTAGCAATTTTTTGCAAATTTTGGAGTACAAACCATTTTTCAGAGGTTGTTTGTACCAGTTTAAATGGACCGAGTACAAAAAAACACTGCCCCCCGCCCCGAACAACTCGCCCAACTCCCCCCAGACCTCTGGACTCTGTTACATGTATGCCCCTAACTTGGCCAACCCTATACCTAATTCCCCCAAACTTGGAGAAATTAGAAAAAATTGGTGAAGAGAAAGTTTTCGACGTTTTCCCACCCCCCTCAACTGGTTGGACCTCTTACCGGTATGTTTGAACGATCAAGTAAATGATGCCAAAATGTCAAAAAAATGATTTTGAATGATCTAATACATGGAAATATCTGATTGGAAATCACTTATAAATAAACTTCCCACCCCGAGTGCCTTGTTGAATTTTTCTTATCCTAAAATGCTGGAGAATGAAGCATGTGACATGAATTGAAAAATTAGGCAAGCAACTAAAAATTTGAATTTTTTCAACCAGTAGGAACATCATCACTGTTCAAAACTGATGGTGCTTGAATCCTTTTGAGGGAGTATTGAAGACAAACTGATTTAATCATGAGAGGAGACATCCTAGGTGGTTACAACTACCAAATACTAACTACTAAGTGAAGTAGATATGCTCAGGGTCTCACAATGATTATTTTTGATTGATTGAGTCGTGTTTATGGGGTGTGTGTAATAGTGAAGTTCGTTGTGTATCTGGAGATCGTAACCTCTCATTCAAAACTTGTTGTACAGATGACAAATAAAAATGAGAAAATTAGAGTTCTAAAAAGATTTGTTGAATCAGTGATAAACATGTTAGGCTTTTATTGACTAATTTTCAGTTGTCCTTGTTTTGAATTTATCCTCTCTTGAGGTTCACATTTTGTGCTTGTTTTTTGGGTTTTTCATTATGATTTTTTTTATCTGACTGTATTAACAACAGTACCATTTCTTAGGTGTAATGAATTACCCAGAAAATCGGGTATATTCAAGTTTCTGGTATTCTGCCAGTGCTGGAAACCTGACTATGTTGACCATGCTGCCAGTGCTGGAAACCTGAAACATGAGGAAAATTTTAGTTTAGATGGCAGCGAAAATTGGGAACTGATTAATGGGGGGTTGAGTAGTTGAGAAAATGGATATCTTAAATGCTTTTTTGCAGTGATATTGTGAAATTTTTTGTTATTTCCTCTCATTTTCCACAAGAAACTTGATTTTAGGGTTTTCAATGATGCTTGACATGATTCTAAACTCGAAATAAGTGGTGCTCATGAACTCAGTGGTCGAAAAGTCGAAAAATGTCAGGTTTAAGCTAAGGTTCAAGCTTAGGGTCAGGCTACAGCTTATGTTCAGGCTTAGGCTCAGGTTCAGGCTTAGGCCTAGGTTCGGGCTTAGGCTTAGGTTCAGGACTAGGCTTAGGCATGTAGTAGTTAGATTTTCATTTAATGCAATTTTAGTGGTGAAAATTGCCTTCTCTTGCTCTGTTGCATAATTTATGTTTTGTCGACTTTTTGACTACTAGAGTCCATAAGTGCCACTTATTTCAAGTTCAGAATCATGCCCAGCATGATAGAAAACCCCAGACACTGATTTTTGAGAGAAATAAGAAAATACCATAAACTTGAATTATTCCAGAAAATTTATCAGTACATCTTTTGTGTTTTCATGACTCTTCTGAATTCATCCAATCTCACTTCAAAAACAATTTTCCAAATATTTATTATAATTTCCTGTTATGTTATCTTGTATAATTCTTTAACTTTGCAACAAAAAAATTTAGATGAAGCACTTTTTTGTCTTCATGATACTGAAACTTTGCTTCTGATGATAAAACATTAAATTGAAAGTATGTAGGATAGTTTTTATCACAGAATCAAAAATAAAATCAGATTTCAGCCATCACCTATACGCTAATGACAATTCCCATGCAACAGGGTGTCTCACTCACTTTTGTCTCCTACTCACCTTCATTTGTTGAATGCTTTCCAGATCATGTTGTGTGGGTATTATACTACTAAATAGAGTGAGTACATTACAACAATCATGTCTAATCTGATTCACAGCTTTTATTTTGCTTTTTATTTAATTTGAGCCGATCTGGCAGCATATTGTGCCAGAAAACCATTGTCAGTAAACCTTGATTCTGAACAATGTGATCATGAATAGCAGAGTCACTTTTGAAGATCATGCTGATTTTTTCACACCATTAGATGTAAAATTTCATGGGCTCAAATTCAAAGAATTGTCCCAATTTGATCATAAGATGTTCATTCATAGAGTGTATTTAGTAGAGGTTCCTTTTGATTTCTGTCGCACTTTTGCTATTGACATGGCTTCAAAGGTGCTTATCCTTCCTCAAGGTACAGCTAGTGTTTTTTTTGCCAGAGACAAATGAAAATTTGTTGGGGCAAATGAAATTGAGGTAGTCATTTGTAGATGTACAAACAACTCTTTCCCTGTTTAGGGAAGAAAATTTTGGGAATAAGGTACAGAAAATATGCATCTTGGTGCACTTTAAAAGTTCCTAAACTCAAAATTTACATGTTGAATTTGAGCTGATCTGGCAGTATATCCTGTCACAAAACCATTGTCAGTAAAACCTGACCAGATGATTTGATCATCAATAGCAGAGTCACTTCTGAAGATCATGCTGATTTTTTCACACCATTAGACACAGAACTTTATGGGCTTTCAAATGAGCTCTTATGTGCCAGAAGTTTGTCAGAATCGACTGAGCTGCATGAGATTAATAACTTCTTTACAGATTTATTAAAAATGACTAAAGCTTCTATGCTTACCAAGCAGAAAATCTAAGGTGTGGTTAACAAAAATTACAGAAAAAGCAATAACATTGCTATCAAGGTTAGAATTTACACTGAACATTTATATTTATTTTTGAAATTATTTTTGTCTTCAGATCAACTTTCAAACTCTGTATGAGACTATTGTCAAACATGTAGGACAGTATATTTCTGAGAAATTTGTCACCAATGTCTTAATGGAGAAATTTTCCAAAAGCAGGAATAGTGTCAATAAGTCCTGCTTCTTTGGAATTGAGGGCATGGGTGCCTCTGTAGAGTGAGAATATAATCATTTTCATGGTCTTGATATTAGCCTACTTATATTTAGGGTGCCCAACATAGTGCTGGCATTTGTCGTGGATGGTTCAATGGTGTCACTGGTATTAGGTGGTCAAAAGGAGAAAAGTATGAATGAACAAAATTTATGTATTTTTAGTCAAACTGATTATGTGTTTTTCTTGCTCTTGTGACACTGGACATTGTCACCAGTGCCCATTATCATGTTAGTGAAAAATCAGGGAGCGCAGCAGTGTTTTTTTTTCAGGAGGCAAATGAAAATTTTTGGGCCCAAATGAAATTGAGGTGGTCATTTGTACATGTTCAAATGACTCTTTCCCATTTAGGGAAGGAAATGTTGGGGATAAGGTACAAAAAATATGCATTTTGGTGCGTTTTAGAAGTTCATTATCCCAAAATTTTCCTGCCATTCACACCGGTTATAACTTTAATAATCATTATTAGACATGGCTTTTAAAAAGCCTACCTTCACCTAAAATTTAATGTATAGTAGTTTTAATAATCTCAAATGTATTATCTCATGCTGTAAGTGGTAATCTTCAATATTTTATCTTGATATTTAATGAAGATTCACAGTTTTCCCTTGAAACAATTTTTGAGGAAGATCAATGCATCAAGTCTCCAAACTTTAAAGCAATTATTCCTTTGTTTTCATAAAATTGATTTGGAAGCTTCATTGAAGTAGTTTTTGGGAATTTCTACACTATCATCATATCTTTTCAGCCAAGTTCATGACAGTAATAAAATTCTAAGAATTATGACTTTTGAACAAAAAATTCAAATCTAATTCTTGAAAGAAATGTTTTGAAAATCAATTTTCCAACATTGTCATGTCAGTACACAAAAATTTTCTGGTGCTTTGTGCCATAAAGATGACATATTTTTTGGGCTTTCACTTATCAGACGACTTGAACATTGGTTTATCATGTAATGCAAATTCATTATGCTATTGGATAGCTTTCTATAAAATTTGTTTCACAGTGCTTTTGAATTAGAATTGAAACTTAAAAATTTCATTTTTTTGCTCAATTTTAATGAAATTCTCGTAGTTATAAATAAAATTTGAAAATCACATTGATTTGTTTATTAATATCTGGCTATGATGTGTAGGAATACAGGTTTCTTATTATTACCTATTTTGCTATGTGAAAATTGTAAAAATGAAATAGCGGCTGCCATTTGTACATGTGCAAATGGATAATGTACAAAAAAACCCTAGAGAGCAGTACTGCTACTGTTTTTGAGGTTAGTCTTTTTGAAAAGCTATGATCTTGCTAATTTTTTCTGTTTTGTGAGGCAAGCTTCAGAATTCTGGCAACTATATAAAATTTAGTGTGAATTCCTTTATGTTGATATGCTTTTCATTCTCTTATTTACACCTATTTTTGTGATGTACAAATTGTACAAATAAAATATTTTTCTGCTGTTTGTACATGTGCAAATAAGTCATGTACAAAAAACTCTGGAAAGCAATACTGCTACTGTTTTTGAGGTTAGTCTTTTGGAAAAGCTTCTGAATTCTGGCAACTATGTAAAATTTAGTGTGAATTCCTTTTATGTGCATATGCTTTTTGTTTTTACAGCCAAGAAACATTGCTATCAAGAAATTCAAAAAGTTTCCCCAGTTTGAGAATGAAATGTTCATTCACAAAGTGTATTTAGAGAAGGCTCCTTCTGATTTGTGTCGTGCTTTTGCTATTGACATAGTGTCAAAAGTGCTTATCTTTCCTCTATATACAGAGAATGATAATTTCTATACTTTGGACAAACTAGATCATACTAAGGCTTGTAACTTGAAACAACTGTTGATCAATGTTTCAGACTGTGTTTCCAAACTACATGATCACAGTTTGCTACATAAGGACTTCAAGGCAGACAATTTTCTGGCCCATTTCAATGGAGTGGTTCGACTTATTGACTTTGGATTGGCCACAAGTCGTCATGACCAGTAATTTCCAATTTGATTTTTTACTTATGTTGTCTAATTTATCTCTTTTGAATTACAGGAGCCTTCCGATGTTGGATTTTGAGCGGTGTGGCCACATTCATCCCAGCGTCAGACAGAAGAAAATCCCCTTTGACGTCTGGACAGACATGTATTCGGTGGGGTGTCTGTTCGAGTCGCTGGGGAAGAAGTGGGATGTTTGTGGCCTCTTGACCATCGGACGCCGCATCAAAGATCGTGGTCAAACCCACGATCCAACACTCAATTTTGTAAATATAAGAATGTATTTAAGTGAAATCTTGTAAATATTTTTTGTAAATTTTTGTTTTGTATCTATTCAGTTGATTTTGTATATATTTGGTATTTTTATTTGTATTTTGTATAGTTTTGTAATTACATATTGTATAGTTGATGGTTTCTGGAAGACAGAAGTATGAGTGGGAGATAGTTGGAGGGGTTTTGTCCAAAAAATGTATCATTTACAATAAAATTCCGAGTTTAGATGGATTTTTTGACAGAATTTTTTTGGTCATACAAAAAAACTACAGTCATTTTTGAATTCAGCGGGGTAGAGTTGATGGGGAAAGATGGTTTTTGGAAGATAGAATTTGTACTGGAGGATAGTTGGAGGGGTTCTGTCCAAAAAATGTATCATTTTCACTAAAATTCCGAGTTTAGGTGTGTTTTTGGCAGATATTTTTCGGTCATACAAAAAAACTACGGTCATTTTTGAATTCAGCGGGGTCGAATTGGTGGGAAACATGGTTTTTGGAAGATAGAAGTCGTACTGGAGGATAGTTGGAGGGGTTTTGTCCAAAAAATGTATCGTTTACACTAAAATTCCGAGTTTAGATGGGTTTTTGGCAGAATTTTTTCGGTCATTCAAAAAAACTACGGTCATTTTTGAATTCAGGGGGGTCGAATTGATGGGAAAGATGATTTTTGGAAGATAGATTAGTGACTCGAGGATAGATATAATTAACCTATGGAGTCTATGAACCCTTAATTTTAATGTTTCAATTTTTAGTTAGGTCAGAGACAAAAATTTGTCTTTTATTCGCCTTCTCCAAGCAGAGGGGTATGGTGAAATTTATTTTTGAGGACATGACTGATCTCTAGCATTTAGAGATTCAGTTACTCAACTGTTAGTTTGATGTAGTGTGTGATTCTGAATGATCTTTTTGAATTAGTCTTCACTATTTTCAATTATTTTGGATTTTCTAATCATCTAAATATAGTTTCTTGGAAATCTCGAATTTTTCTATTCTTCTATATTTAATGAAATTTTTCTAGGATTTCTGACTTTTTAAAACTCTTCTTTGAAGAAATCTTTGTACATTTATTTATTGAAAAACTTACTTTATTGAATGTTTTCTTGGGAAATTCTGAAATTTGAGTGATTTGACTTTAAAATCATTTGTGATTGATCTGTTTGCTGATTTTTTTAAAACACGGCCATTTTTACCAGTTCTTCAATTGTTAATGTAAATTATATCGAGTGTGTTTGTGTGTGTGTGTGAAAAACATTGTTTTGACCATTGTTTAGTATGTAATGTTTTGTGCATTTTGCTATATCTGACCACAGTTTTTGGAATTCTTTAAAAATTTTCTTGGTATCTATACTTGTATTCTTGAATGATATATGAAAAGTATTTTTTCATTCATTGAATGAAAAATTTACTATTTTGAATGATTTCTGTGTAAACTTTTAAAACTCAAGCCACTTCAATTTGAAATAGTTTATAGTTGTTCATTTTACAAAATTTCTTTGATAACATGATTTTTTTTTTATATCACAACTTTCAATCTGAACTATGTTGTGTGTGTTATGATGATATTATTTTGTTTGTTGTTTGGTATTTTATGTTTTATGAATTTCTGAACAAAAGTAACCAACACCGACTCTGTCAAATGGGGCTGTCGGCTGAATTGGTACAAGATTCCCATCTATTTTGTGCCGAAGGGCTTTCTGTGTCTGGCATGGATGGCAGGTTTTGCAATAACGTTTGGACTGTACCTTATTGGGGTCTGGTGAAATGCCTTGCTGACAAATGACGTGGCCTAGGTATTGGACTTGGGGCTGGCAAAATTTGCATTTTTGTATGTTGAGTTTAAGGCCTGCTTGGGAGTAACAGGTGAGAATGGTGTCTAAATGTTCCAGCATTTGGGCATGGGATTCTGCAAAGACTGAAACATCGTCGAGATAGACAAGGCATGTGTTCCATTGCAATCCTGAGAGGATAACATCCATTAACCTTTGGAATGTGGCTGGAGCATTGGTAAGACCAAAGGGGAGATAGTTAAACTGATATTGTCCGGCTGGGCAATTAAAGGCAGTTTTTTCTCTGTCTGCTTGTGCAATTGGAATGGAATAGTAGGCATTGGATTGGTCGAGAGACGTAAAATATTTCATTCCATGCAGGGTATGCAGAATTTCGTCTATGCGGGGCAAGGGATAGGTATCTTATTTGGTTACCTTGTTGAGGCCTCTAAAGTCAATGCATAAATGATGGCCACCATCTTTTTTGGGGACTAAAACTGTATTGGTGCACCATGGAGAGTTGCTCTGGCTTATGACACCTGCTGCTGCGAGTTGCTCAACTTCTGCTTGTATGATTTGCTTTTCCTTTGGGGAAGTCCGAAAAAGGTGTCTACCTATGGGTTGGGAGCCATTGGTGTCGATTGTATGTGAAACAAGGGTGGTTCTACCTACGTCCATTTTGGATTTAGCATATACTGTAGGATACTTTGATAGGGTGCGTAGGAGTTGGGTTTTTTCTGCTTCTGTGAGGTCACTGGAGGTTAAGTTAACGTTTCTTTTAACCATGTGAATGTATCAAAACAGTTTGGCTGGTTTTGCGTTGAGGGGGGTTGGTTTAGCAGAAGAGTCTTGTTCTGGGATGTAACATGAGACTGTACCGATGCATGTTCCAGGGTAAAGGATTTGGGCCGTGTCTTGTGTGTTTAAGACCAAGATGCATATGCAACTGTTTTGGTTTTCAGAAACACAAGCTGCGAAATGAAGTTTGGCATTCTGTTTGGGTTTTGGAGTGAATTCAAGCTGTTAAACTTGTAAGTACGGTTTGGGCAGGGGGACAGTAAATTCGGTGACTGTACGGGGTGGTAATTCTAGTTTCTCGTCTAAGTAGGTTCCACCACAGGTCGAAAGGGGACTATATTTCAGGCCATCACAAGGTAGTATGACATTGCCAAATTTGACCTGAGACTTCTGATTGTTGATAGTGTATTCTGAAAATCGACTGAGAAAGTTTTTGCCTAGGAGGACGTCTGCTGTGCAGTCTTTTTGGACATGGACCATTATTGTTTCCTGGATAGTTTGGGCTGTTACTGTAACAAAAGTGGTTCCAACAAAGTGAATCGGAAGGTTATTTGCTGCTTTGGCTTGGACTAGCGGGGGTTTCATGTCTAAATGTAGGATTTGAGCGAGTCACGAATCAATGAGTGAGTATACATCACCAGTATCAATCATGCCTTTTGTGATTAGTTTGCCGTTTAGTGTGATCGGGACAAGAGGAGTATGTTTCTCATATATGTTTTGGGATGGCTTAGTTGAGCCTGATTGGTGGATTTGATTTATGAGTTCGATTGCAGGAGTTCTGGGGGTATCAATATCGACAAAGACGTATTTCTGCTGAGTTTGGGCCCTGCGACAATTAGCTAATTCCAAGAGAGTGTGGCGGAATGATGGGGGAATGGTCTCATGTAAATGTCTGTTGTGTGACGGTATTTCATATGCATGTTCATTAGTAACGTGATGTTTTGGGGAAGGGAAATATTTCGGAAGAATGAGAAAAGAGTAAAAGATGCCTGCAATGACTACAGTAATAAGGGCAAGGTTGATAATGATTTGCAGGGGTCCTTTGAGTAAATTATTTAATCCGTCTGTGAGGCTTTGGGTAGTGCCAGTTATTACATGTTCTATGCCTTGACCGGGGCCAGAGAGGGTATTGCCGATTGCGTGGCCACTGCCTGAGATCATGTTGTAAACTGTATGGGAGTTAAGAGACATTTGGGCGGTGTAATTGACGAGTTTCTTAACAATGTTTTCAAGTGTGTGAGTTTTGTAAATGTATTGTTTCAAAAAAAGTAAGTTGGTTGAAATGGGTGTGAGTTGATCATGAAAAATTGCAAGTGTGTTAAAATGAAAGAGGGAGAAATTTTGGTTCCAGACGATTTCTAAAGGTAGATTAGTGACATGTGGGGATCCTGTTTCGCTGACCCATGTATTATTCTGTTTGTAAAGGGCTACATGCGTGTGATGGCAGTCGATGGTTTGTGAGAAAGGGGTCAAATTGTTTCCTCCTGGGTTCGAAACAATGAGTTGGGTTCTCACCAGAATACGTAAAAGTTTGTAGCATGTGTCGTTGGTTTTATGGTTGTAAAAGACTTTGGATGCGTTTACCTGCTTACAGGGCCAGACTGTGAGGGCATCTCCTGTGAATTCTGCTATCTTGTCGGTTCGTTGTAGGAATGCACGCGCCCCAAGGGTTGCATCAAGGCGCAAAATTTGCCATACTAGATCAATGTGACGCTGTGCCTGTCTGCATAATTCACTCCAGACGTTTTTGAAATTTTGGATCTCCAATTCCTGGATTTTATCTGCTAGATAGTTTAGTTTTGCCTTAATGGGTTCAAAATCATCAAAATCGTATAGTGTAGTATGGGTTTCATCCATTTTGGGGTTAAAAAAGCGTTATGATGTGGGGTGCTTTTGTCTAACTGCACAACAATGCCCTGTTCAGTTAGGACACTGTCTTGGATTTCTGGGCAGTTGGGGTTCGAAAAGAGTGTATTTTTGACGGAGAATGCACCTTGTAGCTCTTCTATTATCATGTGGGTTTGTGTCAGTCTTATGGGATGTGTATTTTTATATTCGAAAGGGCATAAGTTTTGGAATGCTGTTTCATTCCAGATAATGGACCCATCGGCAGTTACACAATGGCCTGATGTCAGTTTGCATGACCCCAGGTCACCTAATGTACCTGTCATTGATTTTCCATTCCAAGATGCTATTTGTCCTATTTCTATGATGACGTTAGTGACTGACGTACAGTGGTCTGTACAACACCATGTGTACTCTACGCTTAGGGAGTTGTTTGTTGACCAAAATCCTGGTTGAGTTTCGTATAATTTTTGACCCTTGTGTTCTTTGTCTATAACAATTGCCTTACAAACGTGCGGGGTTAGATTTTGCATTTCTGTTTGGTCGAAAACAATACCTTTTGAGCCAAAAAATCCAGTATTAGTATAAATTTTCTGTTTGCAAACACTGCATTTGTATGCATCTGTTATGTGAGGTTTAGTGGAGGGGATATAGATTTTTCGGAATGTCTGTACTGGTTTGTCTACTGTGGAAGGGGGCATACATGATATAAGTTTTGGTATGCTGACCGAGGGACTGCTCAATGAAGTTCTACAGATCTGAAATTGTGCACTACACGATGTAGGGATTATAATGCATATAAAAATACAAAACAATGGCCAATACAATGTTTTATTGGAGGCATAGGGGCATTGTGTTTTTTGGCTCTGGCAGGTTTGGCGTGGCCATTGTTGGTGTTTTGCATTGTTGTGTTGAGGGGGTGGCCGGTTTACAATCTGAACAGTCTGCAAAGTTTTAGAAGTTGACTCATGGGATGGGGTTTGGATTTGCTTACTTGTGGGGGTCGGCAATAATGTTTGGCGGGGGCGGAATCTGTAGGGTTTGGGGTGAGGCTGTGTAAGAGGGACAATAGGTTATGGCCAGTTTTGGAGGGTGTCTCTGGGGCGATGGGCGAATTGGCAGTCTGTTTCCGTGGAGTCTTATAATCTCCAGAGATGGTGGGTGGCGATTTTACAACTTTGTCGGCCTCGGGCCTGGGGGGTGGTGACATTGTGCACCAATCGGGAATGTCCAAGTCGAGGACGTATTCCTCCTGACTGTGGTGATGGGTGGTTGGCATTATAGTTCCTAAAGTAGTCTGAGGGCCATTAGTTATTGCAGGTAATGTTGAGTAGAATGCAGGATCATCAATGTCCATTAAGGGTTGGGGTTGCCAGTACTCAATGCAATTTTGAATAAAACGACTTTGATGGTTTGGGCAATACCTACTTGTATGACCTCTCTGCTTGCATAGAAAACATTGAAAATTGGAGTATGGTTTTGAAAGGCAGTTATCAGATCTATGTCCTGTCTGGGAGCAGTGAATGCATCGGCTTTTACAATTGCGCGTAATGTGATTATTATGAAGAAAAAAATTTCACATGATTTTTGGGTCCCTACTGAATTACAATTGCGAGCTAGGTGTCCGAGTTGTCCACACTGAAAGCATGTGGGTTGCCTAGGAGTAGTATTGTTCCTGTAAGCATTGTTCCTGCTGAAAGTATTGTTACTGAAACTGTTGTAGTTACTCTGTTGTGGGGGTTGGGATTTTTGTTTGATCTGTAACTGTAAATCTTTTACTTGTTGTTCTAATTGATGCAAAAGGTCCTGTTGGTCTGTATTTTTGGTTAGGGAAAAGATATGTTCGGGTTTTGGGGGTATAAATGGAAGGGTGTTGGACTTTAGCTCATTTCTAAGGATTTGCTGTTCAATGTAAGCTGCTTCGTCTGACATTTCTTTTAGGGTTGCGAATCGTCTATACTTAATAGCTTCCCTGATTTCGTTTTGCATACCTTCTACAAAAAGGGGTTTTATGATCATTTCTCGTGCATCCATGTTAAAACTGGGGTAGGCGAGGGTCGCTAGGTGTTCTAGATCAAACAAGAATTCAGTTACTGTTTCTGATCGTTTTTGTTTTCTCTCTCGTAAAAATTGTTGATGTAGCTCATTATCTCGATTGTTTGGGAAAAAAGCCTGCAATGCAATTTTATACTGCTCGTATGTGTTGGGAGGGTTTTCCGAATTGGCTAGACTTTTGAATTTCACTAACGCAGCTCCTCCTAAATGAATCTCTAAACATGCCAACTTTAACTGTACGTCTGTATCTTTCATGCCTTGGAGTGCCATGAATTGTTCTAAACGTTTATTCCATTCACCAAAATGTTGGGTCATGCCGCCCATGAATACTGTGTGTTTCGCGTAAAAATTATTTGCTATGTTATTACGAATGTTTGCTGTTCTTAGATCGTCACTTAGAGTAGGGTTTACTGTATTCTGGTTCAATTGTGTGCGCAGAGTAGGAAAATCTTCAGAAAATAAATCGTTTATCTGCTCTCTAACAATTTCTCCTAAATGATCTTGCATTTGGTGGGTCATTCTTTGTTTATGCTGGGATTTCTGCTTAAATGCTTCAATTTTTGCTTCATGCTGTGTTCATAAAAATGTATCACTTCATGTTTCGTTGAAGGGGATTTCCAGTTTGCTTTCTACAAATATCTGTCTTACTGTAGGAAACGATTACTACTGTATTATCTAATGCTTGGGGATGCCTGGATAAAGGATGCACCTAATTGGGGCAGGGAGTTCCAGTGCTTAACGGTATGGTACAGTCACCAAAATATGTAACGACCAGTTTGAGAAGTACTTTACTTGATCCGGAAACAAACGGACGTTATGGTGGACAAAGGGTGCGGGATGTGGTAGCAATGATAATATAAAAGGACAGTCGATGGTCACTTGATCATCGATTACCAAAATGAACTGCGCGCTTGGCTTTCAAATATAACAAAGGCTCGGTTTAATTGCTTTTGGATAAAAACAGATTGCTTGCAAATGAAAAACGGCGCGAGATATCTAACTGCGATACCAACATGAACTAACTAAATCATGCTTTGCTTCTCTTTAAATACCGCATTTTTGGCCACTCCCTGAGCATCGCCTGAGGTCTTGCTTCTGTCCATCTTCTTCCGCCAATCGCTGCTTCCTGCTTTGCCATTCTTGCTAATTTGGTCAGGCCCTCCAATGCTTTCCTAGTGCGGCATGCTTTTAGTGTCTTCTCCGTGCTTGCTTCCTACGGTGGGCTTAGCCACACCTCTGTGCTTCTGTTCATGCTTCTGTATCTATTTCCTCTGTGTACACATGTTTTGTGGGACCGTTGCTACTGTGGCACTTGAGACTACAGTCTGGCGGGGCTTCTACCTTTTTACTGTGTGCAGGTGTTGTTTAGGATCTTTATGGGGAATTTTGGTAGCCGTGGAATGTGTATTTTAGTGTAGGTTCTTGGGGACCAGCTGCCGTTATGTAAATTAATTAGGGCGTCTTAATTGGGTCAATAGTGGCTACTGGGGTGTGGACGGATCAAAATAAAGTACTTCATGTAATTTTACAGGAATGTTTGGGTGTGAATCCCAAACACCCTTGAGACGATAAATTACAAAAATGAAATAATATTTAATAAATGACTATCACATACAGTATGCTATATATTTACAGTACTGCATTCGCACGTACGTTACAAACTCAAGCGACTTGAATTTGAAATAATTTATAGTTGATCACATTGCAAAATTTTTTTGATAACACAATTTTCAATCTGGATTATGTTTTGTGTGTTAATGATATTATTTTCTTTGCTGTTTAGTATTTTATGTTTTATGAATTTCTGAACAAAAGTACCAAAACAGGAATTTTCTACTTCTGGTTTTTAGAAATGAAAAGTTTTAAGAATATCTTGTTTCGTTAACTAGATAAGATGATCTCTACAAAAATTATAAATTTTGAAAATCGACTATTTCATAATTTATTATTGTGCGCATGCATTGTCTATTATTGTATTGATTATGTCAGAGTATCAAGTCATATAAGGTTGAAAAATGTCAGAGTATCAAGTCAAACTAGGTTACTCAGTCCATGTGTCATTGCCACTTGACTTAATACTATGACACATTGTAGTTATATTGGGGTAAATAGTCAAAAGAGTTGACCTAGTGGTCAGCTATGAAATCAAACATACTGTCACATGCCAACAAAATCCGCCCAGCGTCACATGATTCACATCATATTTTTCCGTTGTTTTTCACCACGTTTTGTTCTACAGTAACTTGCATAAATTTTGCATTCCATTTTTATAATTTCTACATGCCTTTTCTGTGTGTACTTTTTGTGTTTTGTTTCTGTTTCACTTTTGCACTTTCATTTCCATTATGATTTTTTATTTGTCTGTTGCACACGTAGACTACCTTATGTAACCCCCTAGTCAGAATTTCCGTTAAAGATAAGCTCTCCGAGCTCATCACTGTAATTGGAGCACAATGTGCATCTCTTATCAGTAAAAACTAGCGACGTTTCGCAAGGTGAAACGCCTAGTTGGAAATTCTCACTAGATGACTTTCATATGTTAAGCATGGTGAGTGAAAACTCGCCCCAATGCTTAACATAGTGAACTGGAAAATTTCTATGCGACCATTGGCATCTTCTGCAGCGTTTTCCACTGTAGAAGTTAGCTTGGGTGTGTCTTAGCTCCGCCCAAGCCATACTGTAGATTATGGGGCCCTTTAAAATGGTCTGTTTTGTTAATTTTGCACTCATTTTTGGGCCTAATCATCTTTGCGTTTTTTCAGCCTGCGTCCCTGTGTTTGCCTGCATCATTTTTATTATAAATTTGCATATTGTGCCTGCGTCTGCCACCTCTCTAATAAATTTACATATTTGCCTTCGGTCTCCCTTGCATTGTCAGTTACCGTAACCCAACCTTAGGAGTTTACCCCATGGCCTGTTGATCGAGAACCCCCATTGCCTCCCCGAGGAACATTTTGATATCCTCACCTGCCGACTCGCACTTGCCTACCCTTCATGTCGAATCGCTTTCGGATTGTCGAACCCCCTTCCCCGCCGTCCACAGGACCTACATTTGACCCTTGAAACCATCGCCCAGCGCCGAGCACTTTGAGAAGAGGATTTAGTGAGTCTTCTCAGGGGTTATTATTGTTGAGGGTATATTTGTGGGAATCCTCCTTAAGCCAGTTTTCCCTTGAGAGTACCCTCAGTTGAGACGGCCCTGGAACCCTTAAGGTCAGGGCCAATTAGGGGATTTAGGTTGACAATCGGGTCCCCTACAGTAAGCCATTCCACGAATGGCACCCTCCCTCATTCTCAGTGAATGAGGACTAGGGATTGCCACCCCTGACCCGGCCGCGTTGTCCATTATTCTACAGCTGAACCCTAGGACAAGGCCGAGGTACACCATAGGTTTTCCTGTGGTAGTACCAGCTGGGTTAGGTTCCCGCAGTGACTGCCCAAACAGAGCCTTCCAACAGGGTCACGGCATGCCACTCACAGTGTCATGGCCGTATTTCCTACAGGACATGGTATGGGTTTTCCCATCAATGTGACTGATCACCAATCCAGTTAATGTGACATGGCTCCAAAGTCAGTTAATGTGACATGGCAAGGCTGGAAAATCGACCTTTAAGTCTGGCTTCACAGCTCTTAGGAAGGAACCTTTTACCCTTTTGTGTAGAGATACCTCTATCAATTCAGTTAAATTTTAGTTTGAGTGGGGAAACCTCTCTCAAATCATGAGAATCCCCACTTGAGTGGGGAAACCTCTCTTAGGTCAGCTGATTCCCATTCTGAGTGGGAATACTGACCCTTAGGATGATTTTTTGCCCTCATGTAAGTCCGAAACACCCTTGAAGCAGGTTTACTGCCCTTTAGGTCAGAAAATGGCCCTTATGTTTGAGTTTTATTGCCAACTCAAACAGCACTGCGTTTGAGTAGAGTTTTATTACTGTAAGTCGGGATTAGCCCCAATGAGTGATCAAAATGATGATTCTTGTGTGTAATTTATTGCTTTATGCTTGTTGTACCACCCATAGGTTTTAATAAATCCCCTGGTGTTAGGTTTTTCCCCTGAGTCAATCCCCAAGAGTCACAATTTCCCGGAGTCGAGTTTAAATAGAGTATTCTGCCCAACCTCCTCTGAGCTTCCCTCTTTTATTTTCCTTTTTCCATTCTCTTTAAATTGAGCCTTTCTCCATTGCTTGTGATCTGATAGGTTACTGTACCGCCATATGGCTATTTGGTTACAGTACGACTGTGATTTGCACATACTCTGACTACAGTATACCTGGGTAGTGGTACTTGAGTATCACAGCCCATGAGGCTTTACAGCCCCTGAAGGTTTCGGGATTCCGGATCACAAGATACAGTACTCCTTTCCTTCAGGGGTTGCTGGTTCTCTGCATCCTCCCTCTGTGTCTGAAACAGCTGCATCCCTTGCTGTTGCTTTAAGGGGTGGGTGGCCCTCCGGCTCTGTTGTATTTTAAAATGGGTCGGGCGCTGATGAGTTATGAGCAGGATTGGGATTCCAGGGTTCGTCCTTAATGTACGTGTTTCCCGCACCCACGTTTACCCGATCAACTAAACTACTTGTACTTAAACCTGACACTAAAACCTGACCAATTAAGGAATAAACACTTTCCTTAATTGTCTCCCTAATTGTGTAAGATCAAAGGGGAGAAATTTTCTACCTTTAATGCTACACAATAAACAAATGAACACTTACTTACAAAATGAAAATGAGCCAGAACAAAAACGAATAATCAACTCCCATGCACTGGAGTATGGAAGAAAAGAGACGCGTGGTGGGAGGCAACGAATGGCGGGAAAATATAGCAGTGGCCGACGAGGCGCACAACTAGTACATGAAATACACATTTTTTAAAAAGGTGAACAATAATAATAAGAGAGACCAGCGCTCACATACCGATGTGCACTACAGTAAGACGGCCACTGGTAGCTCGCCTTGCTCGCTCCACTTGCCACCTGCGGGCCTCATACGTGCTTTGACAAAATGGCGAAAATCGGTGGAAAACACACTACAACACCCCTCCCCCCTTGCAGTAGATCGCCCTAAGTGATCATCAGGGAATAACCCAAAATGTGCAAGGGGAAGGGAACCGCCACTACAGGCCGACACCAGGGTAGCCGAAGGGGTCTTCGGTATCACACAGTGGAGCCGGCAGAGTCGTTGGGGTTGTTTGAGCTGATTTTAGGGTGGCGCCTAGGGTGAGACCTCCCAACGCGAGTGCAACTAGCGGGGCCGTAAGTTCAGCAACGCCGCAGCTTGCATTGTCACTCCGTCCGTACCGATATACTGGAGCGCACCAGCATACGATGCCATACGGATGGGAGGGTGAGGCCGGCCACTACGACGGCGTCGACAACAAACCTGGACATGGCGGCGGAGGCGGAAAGGACAAAGAATGGCGCAAGTGGGGGCGTGTGGCGGTGGAACAGACAGTCATCTTACTGTGTGGTCTTAGCGTCGGCTGCACGAGCGCTGGGGAAACTAGTACAAATAAAGCACAAAAGAGATTAGAAAAAAAAACAACCGGTATTAGGCGAGGTTACATAAAAAACAAAACAGAGAAAAAGAGAAAACAAACAATACTGTACAAAAGCTTTGGTCAATGGCGGTGGCATTGGCGAGAATCGGAGGCAGATCGAGGTTGTTGTTGATAATCGCGGCGATTGTGACTATTTTGACGGTAACGGTTGTTATGGTCGCTGTGTGGATCACGAGGGTCGTCGTGTCCATCAAAACGAACCGAACGGGAGTTGCGATTGCGACCGTGGTCGGTGCTGTCGCGGCGGGGAGTGGACGATGTATATGTTTGTGAGTGGAGTGATGAAAGAGGATTCACGTCGATGGGCGGCAATTGCGTGGCGATTAACGAAGGTTGGTATGAAGGCAAACCTGTTTCCGGCAGCGGTCGCCGTGGCAACAAATTCCACCGGGCAGAGAAGTCGTGCCGACGCAACGGGGGTGCGGGGCAATCCGTTTCGCTGTGGTATTGTAAATAGATTTGTTGGATGTCGGCAATTTCTGGTGGTTGCGGGAAGGGTGCGTATTGCGGGTAAGCCATCCAGCTGTCGATCAGACCGACAGCCATGTTGTAGGCTTGCAACAAGCACGACGGGTTCTCCAGACCACCTGCTTCGTAGAGGAAAAGGGCCAAATGGGCGGTGTGACCCGTGTCGACGACGCCGAGCTCCTCCACCCACAGGCCTGGGACCCATCATAGGATTAGCTCGGCGACCGCATGGGAGATGGGTGGTTGCTGTTCCCGATAGGAGGGACGATAATGTTCAAGAAAGTATTGATACAATGCGAGGGAGGCATTCCTTGCGCGAATGTGAACAACCATAGTGATGCGGATACCGGAGCGGCCGAAAAAATTGATCAAGACCATTTCGTGCAACATGTGCGGTGTGAAAAATTCGACGGAAGGATCAATGTGTGGTGGATATCGGGGCCTCACTAGGGTAATGCAATGCGGCGAATCCGTGGTTCAGAAATTCGTATAGTTTGGCAATCGGGTTGCTTCCCTGGGCAATCATGGTTTGGCAGTGGGTGCGGAACTGGCCGATGGAGCTACTCTGAGAACCGGTCTAGTGGCTATAATCACGGGCGGTTGTTTGAACGCGGTAACTGGAGCTGACATCGGGGCTGTGGGCGGCAGTGACGTGGTGTGAGCTACCGTAGTCGTCGTAACAGGCGTCGGGGCCGTGGGTGGCTGTGACGTGACTGTAGGCGGAATCGAGGTTGCAGATGACGTTGCAGGTTCTACATCCATGGGAGGCGGTGGAAGCGGAGCTTTGAACACGTCCTTTGGCGGGTTTTTCAAAGCTTCTAAGCATCTTTGTATCTCAGCGTCCCTGTGCAGCGGGCTAATGAAATTCGTCAACTTCGGCGGTGACCGGCGGAAGTGGCGCTGGTGCGCTTCTTCGTAGAAACCAGTTGAATGCACTTGGCGTGTTTGCTCGCTCTGAGTACGGTGGGACGGCTCATCATCGCGGTGTTCATGTTGACAGCTATCGCGACTGGTTGCTTGAGTTTGACGACTTTCCTTGCAGTGGCGATAGTCACGAGAGTAGGACTTGTGGTGTGAACGGTGTCTATCCGATTGGCGAGCAGGCGGCGGTTGTGGTGCCGGCGCTGCTGTTTTCGTTGATGGGATTTTCCTTTGCAGTGTGGATGTGGTCTGGGAAGATTTGCCAGCTTCCTCACGGGCTTTTTGTTTCTCACGTTGCTCGCGGCGACGAGTGGTTCTCTGGCTAGGCGTTTTGCCCCGCTCAGCAGGTGAAGTGCTGGGTCGGCGTTCACTTGGTGCGAGGTTCGTCCGTCGTATGGGTTTTGTGGGATTTACGATACGCAGCTTCTTCTTGAAGGTGTTGTTTGCGTTTCATGGAATGTTCGTAGGGGCTGGGTTTGCGAATAGGCTGGCCATAGTAGTCTAGAGCTGGTGCGGACGTGCTGGGGACCTGTGGGGTTTGAACATCCACAGGCGCTGTCGGCGACACTAGAGTCGCTGGCGGGGGTGGTTGAGGCATCGGTGGCGGTTGTACAGTGATCGGCGGCGGTTATGTAACCGGCCTTTGCACGGCCGTTTGAACCATAACCAGAGCCGGTTGAGTAACTTGAGGAACTGGGGCTGTCAATGTCATTGGCGGCAACAAAATGCGTTGTATCTCTTCTTTAAGCGCTTCCGTGTAGTCCTTCCAGTGATGTTCCGGGAATAACATACTGGGGGGCGGCAGTGGGAAATGATACGCGGCAAGCGCTGCGGCTAGTGCATCCCATTGAGTAGCTGAAATGATTTGTTGTGAGAAACGGACAGGAGCACTATACCTGGCAGCGGCAACAGTGGCTATTATCGGAGGTCCGGGGAGAATGGCCAGAGTGGCTAAATAGATGCGTGGGTCGACGGCGCGTGCCGTTGGAGGCATCGTAGTTGCGGGTTCTGCGGGAGCAATGTTCATCGATGAGGACTGATCTACAGTGCTTTCTTCGGGGATGTCCATCAGCATTTGATCGGTGGTCGTAGTTGTTTCGGAATCCATCGCGGCAGCTTGGATGGGAGTAGATTCGTCCATCGGTGCCGGAGCGATGCTTGATATTTCGTCGAGAGTCAGCTTCAGAAAATTGGTGATTTGCGTAGCTGTTGCAGTAATATCAGATGGCGGGGCTGGCATAGGAAGGGCGGACAGGTCGGTTGACAGCGGCAGCTTCGCTATGTTCAGATCGAAAATCGGCGTGTCCAAGAGTTCGTCATCGGCAGGTTCTACTTCGACGTCAATAGGGCGTTCAAGAAGCTCCTCGGCGGTGAGCGTGTGCACCGAAGCCGTAGTCGGCATGGGGTAAGCATACACCGGCGGGGGGAATGAAAAGCGATTTTGAAAGTCCATGAAGGCGATGAACGTGGAGTAGAGATGGAAACGGCTGTGTGGGTTGGCCGTATAATCGGATTCATCAATTTCGATTTCTTCGACGGTTGTTTCCATATGGAAGTCCTCGTCGAAGATGATCGGGCCTAGCATGAACCGGTTGCAAATGTACGTTCCGGGGTCACTGGCGAAAGATGGCTCGCGTTCGGGGATGCGATTCATCCAATCGGTGAGGCGCGATTTGGGGTTGCCGTCCATACGGTACCACATACAGTCATAGAAAACAGCAAACGTTTGTGAGTTCATAGTCTGGGCGTGGCGAAGCAACAAATCATTTACGAAAGCGTATTCCGCGGCCGAACACGGGGAGGCCAAAAGCGTGGCCAATGGCATGAAAGAAGTTAGCCGTCGGAACCAATCTCCATCCACCTGTAAAAAACTAAAAAAAGTGGAAGGGTGATAATGATAATGGGTACCCTGGTAAGTTCACTCACGCAATGGTTGATCGGCGGCAACACGTTCAATCCAAACGTCGTTGATTCGTGATGAAGAGGTGGTAGCGCCGGGTCATCGTATTGAAGGCGGTCGCGGATAGCGAGTTTGTACAACGGCGAAACCCGGAAGTTGAGAAGTTCGATGATCCGGTCGGTAAGGTTACTCTTCATGGCCGAGGTGAGGGCTGCTTGAAGGCGTTTCGGGTCATTGAACATTGATCTCGGTTTGAGGGCCGGATCTTCGTCGTCGGAAACGTCCGGGGACTTATTCCATTCATCCTTTTGTTTCTTTTTCTTTTTCTTAGGCACTTTTGGGGCGGTGAGCAACTTCAGATGAGTCATACGCGTCAAGACTTGGACGTCGCGAAAACTGTTAGGCACCATTCCTAAACAAAAAGACCGACCGTGGTCCGACGATATGCAATCCTACATGAAAAATTTATAAGCAGAAAGAACTTCGTCTCGCATAATCGCTGGGAGGGCGATTTGCGATATAGTGGGATACACTCGATCGGCCGTGTCGGGGGGTAAAACATACGACAGCGCGACGTTGTGAAAAGCGGCGATGACGGTTTCGGCCGGGTGATCGATTTCGGCGGCGTCCAACAAGTCGTGGGGAAACAACGCGGGGGCGTTGTAAACCTCTCGGGTGTAGCCGTAGCGACCGAAAGCCAAAAACAACAACAGCAGATAGTAAGCAACGAGGGCTGTGTAGGCAAAGACCTCCGATTGCAGGAACGATGTCGCCGGGTTGTTGAAGTATCGCAGGGCTGATGGGAATCGTAGCATGAGTTTGGAAACGTCCAGCGCCCACATGGCGGAAACGGTGGCTTCCAACGTACATTTTTCGGGAAAGAATCCGATTCTCCGAGCCAGCTTGTATAGCGGCGGGGAGATGTCAATGTTTCAGATTACACGGTACACGTCGAAATGGATCACTTTGACTATGGGATCTTTATTCTTCTTTTGACGGTCGGTTTGGAATTGCGTACCCAACAGAGCATATATTCCCGCCCAGTCGTCGGCTCCATCGAAAGAGACTACGATGGTGTGCTCGCCGTCGACTAGAGATAATAGAGCGGTCCAATCTTCCAGGGTAGCGGTGAAGGTTTCGAAAACAAACATCGTGCCGTTGGAAAACGCGAGTTGCACATATCGTGGGTAACTAGACACCGTGGAGTCGGCTGGCATAGGCATGGTGAACTGAAAATTTTTCATGTCTGCGGCCATGATTGATTCGGTGTCGATGCCGATGAGGGTGTAGCCATGGAAGTTTGGTGTGGGTTAGGCGGCCAAGGCCTGCCCCAAACTTCCGGGTGAGAGGAATATCGGCGGCAGCAACACATTCAGGGGTCGAGCGTACATAGATATGTACCACGATTCCAAATCAGCGGCGGGAATCAAACGTTTGACATTGTTTTCTTAAACAAGAGTGAGCGCGATATTTGACATATGACACATTGGGCACCAAATCGAGGGAGCAAAATGGAGGCAAAAGGGTGATTATAGAGTGGAACCAAGAAAGAAATATGGCGTTGCTTGCTGTTTGAAAAGAGAAAAACATGCTCTTGAGAAGCGGTGGCTTGGGTGGCGATGTCACTTTGATGGGCGCATCTTGGCAACTGGATCGGGCTATGATAGCGAGATAACGAGAGTTTTCGTATGCGGAAATCATAGCAGCAACCGGTTGTGGTGTAGCGGTGCCACAACTTGACGATGACGGGATCGTGGCGGCTGACCATGGGTTCTGGCGCAGAGTTACAGAGTGGAGGTTTCCCATGGGGTCCCAAGCAAAAGAGCATGCAAAAAATAGAAGCAAAGGAAGCATAAAAAAAAAGTACCGTCGCAGGCGAAGCTAAGATCGTTCTGATGGGGCTGCTGTTCGGCCCAACGTACGTAACGTTCGTTGATGTTGATCGATTCGGGATATGGTGGGGGCTCATCGGCTGTGGAGGTGGATGCCGTCGACGGAGTCGTCGTGTTGAAAAATAATTTGAAGAGCAGCGGGAAAATGCAACTATTGCGTATGGAAGCGAAAGGGAGAAATAAAATAATAAGAGAATAAGCCGCTGAAAGGTGAAGAAAGTGTAAAGTAAGAAAATGCAACACTACGGTTACAAAAAAAGCGACACAAACACCACTATGTTAATGGGGACTAAAATCAACCTTTCCCAATTAGTCTTATGAAAGTGATAACGGCCAGGGTCGGGCGGAAATAAAGCGAATCGCCACCCGCAGAGCAGAGCCTAACATTAAAGAAGAAACCCCCTCCTACGGTGAAAGTGTGGAGACCAGGGAGGTGTGTAATGCGATGTTGTGAAATCGGTGACGTTTGCCAATGATGAACTGTGTGAGGTGAAAGTACTGCTTGGGGGATATGTGATCTGCATCGCTATCTCATCGACGACGTCACCATGATCTAAATTAAACAAACGTGGAAATTATATACAACTGGGCCTGATGAGTGCCCTATCACAAAGGAAAAAACTTCAAAGCGAACTATTGGCGGCGTGAAGTGTGAGGCAGGCGCCGTCCACCTGTTTCAAGTTCGAGCGTTTCTTTTGCTGGATGCGGGATGAACGGTTTTAATCGCATCATGGAAACGGTTTGCGGTCGGCCGGGCGCATCGATTGAATTGATGGTGACTACATTTTCGGCCCAGTGAGATGCGTCAGTAATGAGGAACGGTCCAATGAAGTCAGGTTGGATTTTGTTCCATTGCGTGTATTGGTCAAAAGAACAAGGTCGTTGACGGCGAAATCACGTTTTCGGGCTTTTCGGTCGAAATATTCTTTGCTGACTGCGGCTGCTAAATCGAGATTGGCTTTTACCCTCTCATGCATCTTGAGTTGCGCTTGCGTCAGAATATGCTGGTAAGCATCGTAATTTAGTGGCAATGTGAGTCGCGGGCACAGTCGTGGTCGAAAGTAATGCGTGGTTCATAGCCTCCTAATAAACTGAAGGGTGAATGACGCATAGCTGTATGAGGCGTGGCGTTGTAGGCGAATACAGTGTAAGGCAAGTAGCCCTCCCAGTTGTCCAGGTCGTCAGCCGTGTACTTTTTTAGTTGGGCGATCAGCGTTTGATTGAAATGCTCGACCATTCAGTTGCACAGGGGATGGTATGCCATTGTTTTGACTTTTCGTATTTTGAGGAGGTCGCAAATATCTTGCATAAGCTTTGATGTGAAACATCCGCCTTGATCCGAGATGAGTACAAGCAGGCTACCGTGCATTAGGACGACGTTGTTCACGAAGCATTCCAGGATTGTTGAGGCTTTTTGGTCAGGTATCGGATGCGCAGAAACCCATTTCGTAAAATAATCCTGAAAAACAATAACGTATGGGCGTTTCTTACCTACCGGCGAAATATTGACAATGTTGGTTGCCACGATCTCAAAAGGGTGTTTTGGTTGTATCAGCAATAGCGGCAGAAGTGGTGACATTTGCGGCGTAGTTAGTTGACAAATCTTGCAAGTTTTGATCCAATCGCGAACATTTTCTTCCATGCGGGGCCACCAAAAATGAGCTTTGATTGCTGCTAGCGTGCAGTTAGATCCTTGGTGGTTCAGAATTTTTGCGCCGTGGAATTGGTGGAGGGTTTGATCGACCATAGATGCTGGGAGGACTAGTTGGCGATTGTCTTTGATCTGGCGATATAGGAGACCATCTTCGGTAAAGAAAATAGGTGGATGTTTTGCGGCCTTGTTTGTTTGGAGGGTGGCGATGATTTTGGCAATGGCGTGGTCCGCGGCTTGGGCTTTTAAAACTTCGTTGTGAGAGGCAATTGTTATGGCTTCAGCCGGAGGTGGCACATAGCCGGAAGCGGCGCATAGTCGGTGGTCAATCGCATTGAATTGGAGAGTGTGGGTTGACTGATGCTCTTTTTGGTCATGGCACGGGTGATGGCCTTAACGTCTACGTCAACTTCCGTATCCGGTGTAGCCTCTGTTGGGAGTGTACTCGTTACCGTTAAGTCGGCGGCCGTGGTTGCACCAGCAGGGTGAAAATCCTTACAGAAAATCTTAGCGGTTAAGTTTTCCATGTTCAGGATCGGCGTTTTGTTGTGGTCATCTTTTCTGGACAAGAAATCGGTGCAAGCGTTGTCTTTACCTTTAACGTATTCAACCTTATAATCGTAGTCTTGGAGGCTGATCGTGAAATGTTGGAGGCATGAATTTTGGTGTTTTTCATCTTTGAGCCATTTGAGGGGCTTGTGGTCCATGGGGACGATAACTTTTGGCCATACACATAGTGGCGGTTCATCCAGAAGCCATAGACAATGGCAAGGCATTCAGGCTCAGTTGTACTGTAGTGGGTTTTGGCATCGGTGAGTACACGGCTATTGTAGGCGATGACCCATTGATTGTTTCCGTTTTCCTGGTACAAAATTGCTCCGATGGGGGTCGTACTGGCCTCGGTTTGAATTACGAATTGAGCTTTTCCATTGTAGACCGGGTAGCGGAGGAAAGGTGATGACGTGAGGGCTGTTTTGATACCTTCAAACGCGGCATGGTGTTCATCCGTGGTGATATATTGAGCATCTTTACATAGAAGTCTGTACAAAGGACTGGACAAGATTGCCAAGTTCGGAATAAAACGTTTGCACCATTGGACTAAACCTAAAAAACTTTGCATACCTTTTTTGGTCTTCGGAAATTCATATTCGGGGATAGCTATAACTTTCTCTGGATCGGCAGTGATTCCACAGGCACTAAGAAGATGTCCCAAAAATTTGACTTGCGGCAGCAGGAATTCGCATTTGTCTGGCTGAAGCGTGAGGTTGGCTGTCCGGAGGGCGTTGAAACGATTTGTAGGTGTTCCAAATGCTCTTCAAATGAATTCTAGAAAATGATAATGTCATCAATATAGAGGAGGCAAATCTTCCAAATGTACGGGCGGAGAATTCTTTCCATTAGGTGCTGGAATTCAGTGGGCGCGTTCTTCAAGCCGAATGGCAAAACTTTGAATTGGAACAAACCTTCTTGGCAGATGAAGGTTGTTTTATCACTTGAGTCGGCGTTGAGAGGTACCTGCCAGTACCCCGCTTTGAGGTCCAACGTAGTGAAGAATTTTGCTTGTCCCATTGCATCCAAGTAATCGTCAATGCGCAGAATTGGAAAATTATCGCTGGGTGTGACATCGTTTATTCCGCGGTAGTCGACAACAGGTCACCACGAGCCATCTTTTTTCTTTACAAAGAATAGCGACGCGGCCCAGGGCGAGCGGGATTGTTCAATGAAATCGTTGTCGAGCATTTCTTGAATATGGCGGCGTACAATTGGTCTTTGCTCCATCGCGGCGCGGTAATAATGGTGGGAAATGGGCTTTGTGGTGCCGGTGTCAATACTGACTGTCAATTCACTGGTGATGGTTGGTTTGTCACCGGGCAGGCTGAAAACATCGCCGTTTTGTCGAAGCATGGAGAGAGCCTTTTCCTTTTGTGCGGCAGTGGCGTAAGTTTTTTCGGTCATCTTGTGCAAGGCAAATTCCAGCTTTTGTTGTGCGGTGTGGCAAGGGAATGATTTATCAAGCGCGGCGGGCTTGTGGTCGGTCAAATCACGGTTGGAAGTGGCAGTTGCTACTTGGCAATCGGCGTAGGGTTCGGCATACCCTAGCGTGTGTTTTGCCATCGCGATGAGCTGGTTCGGGCGGAGTTTGATGCTATTCGGCGTATTATTTATGAAGAGTAGCAGACAGTGACCGTTAGTGATGTTGACGATTGCGGTTTCAATTGGGAGTTCTGCAGCTACGCTGTTAGTGGCTAGTGGTTGTACGATTACATCTGGAATAGTCGCCATTGTCGTCTGGAAAACGGTGCCTTTGGCCCATTGTTGACAATGCGGTGAAATCGAAGTCGATACTTGGGGGACGAGGAAAATTGGTTCGGTTAGCTTGGTAACCTCCTGCCGCTGGGTGGGCGGTTGGTGTGGACTAGGTTGAGCTTGGCGAATTGGTTGTTTGGCCTCGATTTCTTCGGGTTGGCTGAAAATATCAGATTTATCGTCATAGAAGCTTACTCACATCTCTTGGGGGATTTCTTCCAAAACGTTGTCGTTCCCGGGGTTTAAGAACAGTTCCATTTTGGAGCGGACCGCAGCCATTACTTTGAGTGGTAGCTTTACGTCCTGGATCTCAATGAAATTTTCTTTGAAGTTCAAAACCGTGTGGATATCCAGATGTGCAAGGAAATCGGTGCCAATGATACATTGATTGTTTCCATCGTCTTCGAGGATTACGCACTTGATCATGTGTTCACTGAACGTGGATTCCATTATAACGACTACTGGGCAATGAGCGTTGACGACAGCGCCATCGGCTACTTTGATTTTTCCGCAAATCGGGAGTTGAAGTGATTGTTTGTCGAAAGCGCGTTTGACTAATCCTGAGGACAATACAGAGCATTGAGCACTGGTGTCGATGAGCTCGTGTGCTTTGACGGCTCCGATTTTGATGGGAATTTGGAAGGCTCTTGTAGAGGCGTATTTGCGAACGAAAGTCTTTGAGGACGGCGTGAGATTGTTGATTTGGCAGACGGACGAGCGAATGTGGCGCGGATCTTGAAAAGCGCGGCTGGTTGCGTTCCAACAGACTATCCTGGGGCTCACAATCGGTGCGGCGGAGGCTATTTCTTTGGACGGGACGACCATATTAGCGGCGGAAGTCGATTGATTGGTAGCGCGTGGTTCGAGAGCAGGTGTGGATATGGCCGTGGGTGGTGGTAACGTGGGTAGGGCTAGTTGTAGCTCGGAGGCCTGAGAACTGGCGCGCGATGAATCTGTAGGTGTTGTAACGTATGGGGTTGGCACTGTGTTGTAGTGGATATGTTGTTCCCATGGCGCAGGAAATTGTTGATTTGGGTAGACGGCGTAGGTGTTCTGAACAAAATCGTTTGGGCGCCGTACGAAATTACTTTCCTGAAAATTGTTTCGCGCCCCGCGGGAGTGGTTTGCGCCTAGTTGGGGCAGTGCTCCGCGGCGGGGTCTCCAATTGCGCTGGCCACGAATATCATTCGAGTTGGTCTGGAAGTCGGTTTGCTGTGAATGGGTGATGTAGGTTGGACAGTTGGACTCTTGCCGAGTCATTTGTTGAGCATTTTGCCATTTGAGCCAGACACAATCTTCTGTGTTGTGGGTGCGCGATTTGTGGGCGTGGCACCAAAGGCCAGTAGGTTGCGCGATGCGAAGGCGGTCTCGGCTTGCCGATCAGTCGAAATGATTTGCATACTGTTCGCGGGTTTGGGATTGAAAGTGAGGGCTTTGCTGCCGGTTATCCAGTAGGATTTTTTCCAGGCGTTGGCGTGATTTTCGTTCTTCATAGTCGCAGTCATATCTTTGGATCAATTGTTCTAAAAGCAGCTCTGTGGGCGCTGGTGGTTGCGGAGGTTGTTCGAGCGGCTGGGGTTGAGAAGAGACGAATTTAGTAGGTGGTGGTGCCGAATTTTGGGGTCGGCGCTCGGCGGAAAGGGAGCGCTCGCGATAGCAGTTTTGAGGGCGGTCCATGCTATGGCGGCATTCAAAATGGCAGTCAAAAGGCTGCAGAGACTTCGGCAATTGCACTTCCGGATCGGCTTGGTTTACGAGGATTGGTCTTTCTGCAGTTCCAATTTCGGCTTTAGTTGCATTGAGGACACTACGGGCTTTAGCTAGGGCGTTGGCCAACTGTTGGACATTGGTAAAACTTTTCGCTTGTTCGCCAATTGTTAATTGATAGAAAACAGGCATTTTTGTCAAAAAGATGTCAATTACTTGTTTGTGCCGAAAAGTTTGGTCTTCATGCTGATACAATAATTGTACATAAGTCATCACCTTACTCAAAAACGCGGCGGGTTCCTCTCCCACTTCGGGGGTGATTGACGCAAGCTCGCATTTGAGAGTCATTTAATTGCAATCTGGGGCTAATTGGAACATGAGCAAATTTTTGGCGTCTTCATATAGCGTCATGTCTTGGATCATATCACTGGGCATATCATGGGTAAGTCGGCGTACTGCGCTCATTTTTACATGGTTGGAGGCGTCGTATCCAAACTCGTTTTCCAGGCGAATGAAGAAGCGTAATAAGCGTTTATTGGTTGCGGCCCCATCAATAATCAACCGGAGCATATTGTGGACAATTGTTTTGATGCGGCTATCTTCTTCGCGGTGCGAAGTGCGCGGCATTTCCTACCGTGGCTGCGGGTGATCGTAATAATCATCTGGTGGGTAATCCGAAAAGCCAAAATGGTTTGCCGTGGGCGGTTGGTGTCTTTGAGGCGCGGGCGGAGGTAAGTCTTCCTCACTGCGTGCAGTACGGGAAAATTTGTTGTTATATAGGGTATCCGTGGACGGCGCTTTAGGTTTGACCTGGATTGGCAGTCGACCAAAGACCTGGGCCGGTTCAGTATCACGGAGAGTTTTGTTTGGGATATAAATATCTCACGTTTCCTCGCCCTGAAACCATGAGGACACTGGCGGTGGTCTTGGTGTAGGCGGATTATGCGCGTTAGTTCCGGTGGCAGTCGTCGAAATCAACTGTTGCATTTGTTCTGCGAGGGCGGCGAAATGCACGTTTGTAGCCTTAGTTTGTTCTTGAATTTCGCGTTGAACATGTAATTGTTGGGCTTGAAATTGGTCTGAGACAGCGCCGATAATTTGATCAATCGTTTGTACCATAGGGACATTGTTGGTTATGCGTGCGGCGGCGGTGCTGAGTTGATCCAACGTGTCGCGTGCTTCAATTTGAAAGTTATGGACTTCGTTGGCGTTTGCGATTGCAAGGCTGCTGCGGTGGTTGTTTGTCAAAGCACGGGTGGCGGCTGGGGCCTGCGGTGGTTCAATATTAATGAAGGATTCGGAAGAGTCGGTTCGAGGGATGGTTTGATCATTGTTAGGTTAAGCGGCGGTGCTCAGCCGCGGTATTTGTGATATGGCCGGCATGTTAGGACAAACAACGGCGGGAATGAGAGGGTTTTGACTCAGCGGCAGCGGCGCATGTGAATTGGCACTCGCCGTGGTTGCGGAAATGAGCGGTGTTTGCGGTTGTGCAGTCCCGTCCAACGCAGGTGTACTAAAAGTAGACAAGGGCGGATTTTGGGGCGAGAGGCTTACTGTGGGTACCGCTGATGATTGCGCAATATTTGTTGGTCGCGGCAATAGCATCTGATCAAAACTTAAAGCGTGGCGCGCCGCTGTGGCGGCGTTGGGAGAACTGGATTGAAACGAAAGGCGGGTGAAATCTGGCGGCATATGACTTACTTCCAGCATCTTTTTCCTAAGGGTATAATAACCTTTCTTGTAACCTTGGGCGCAGCTACGGCGGGGTCGAATTTTGAGGATTGGTGGCGTAGTCGGATGAAACGCAACGGCGGGGAAAGGAAGCGTACAATCCAAGGGGTCACCAGTGTTGTATTTGTAAATAAGTAGGGCGCTTATGAGTCACGGGCAGGATTGGGATTCCAGGGTTCGTCCTTAATGTATGTGTTTCCCACACCCACATTTACCCAATTAACTAAATTACTTGTACTTAAACCCGACACTAATATCCCACCAATTAAGGAATAAACACTTTCCTTAATTGTCTTCCTAGTTGTGCAAGACCGAAAAGAGAAGATTTTTTACCTTTAATATTACGCAATAAAACAAAACGAAAACTTATGTACAAAACGAAAAACCAGCCAGAAAAACGAACAATCAACTCCCACGCACTGGGACGAGAACAAAAGTTGCGTGGAGGGAGGCAACAAATGGTGAAAATATAAAAGTGGCCAGCGGGGCGCACACTTAGTATATATGAAATACGATAATAATACAAAACGAATAATAATGGGGAGAGACCAGTGCACGCGTACCAACGTGCGCTACAGTAAGACGGCTGCTAATAGTCCGCATTACTCGCTCCACTTGTCACCTGTGGGCCTCATATGTGCTTTGACAAAATAGCGAAAATCGGCGAAAAACACACTACAACATATGTTCCTGGTAAGGAAAATGCTTTTGCTGATTTTCTTAGCGGAAAATAGGAAGTTGGCCAAACAAGCAATGACATCCACACAACCTCACAGGCAGCTACATCCACAGACTTGATCAAGGTTGTGGAGACAAGAGCCAAATCCAGACCAAAATTGGCCACACCGCCACAAACTGACCTGGAGGTCCTCGAAACACCAGAAGAGGAAAAAATTGTCGACCGGGCCAACTTATCAAATCAGGATCAATGACCATTCACACAACAACAAATCGCCGACACTCAAAAAACAGATCCCACGCTAGACCAAACTCATCAAAAGGTGGAGAATCAAGTAAAAGGTTTTTATTCTCTTTACAATATTACACACAGAGAAGGTTCCAGAGGGGAACCAGACCAAATCATCCTTCCTTGACCTCTATAGCTCCTCATAATTTGCATGGTTCCAATCTGTTTGGCCACCAAGGTATCAACAAAATTACATTCTTGGTCAAAAAACATTTTTGGTGGCCAGGCATTGAACAAGACATCAAAAATTGGGTTAAATCATGGGATATTTGCCAAAAAAACAATGAAAGATTGCCAACCACCCCTGCCACTATGCCCAATTCAACCGGTTGCTCCCTTCAATATTGTTGCCTCCGATATCATGAATATTTCAAACGTCTGGGAAAAGATGCCCTACGTATTCATTTTCCAAGATTACTTTACAAAATACGTTGAAGCCACTCTTATCCCAGACACCTCAGCCGCCAGTATTGTGGATACATTCCAAAGATTAGTTGTGTGTAGATATGGAATGCCGAAACAACTACTTAGTGATCAGGGATCGAGATACACTTCTAAACTTTTAGGAGAAGTGTGTGAGCTACTACAAGTAAAGAAAATTCAAACCACTGCCTATCACCTGCAGTGGAACAGCATGGTTGAGCACTTTAATGGCACTTTAATTGACCGCTTATGCAAACTAGCCTATGACAATACTGAAAACTGGCCAAAATTTTTAGAACTCCCATTATTTTCTTACAGGGCCACACTGCACAAGACGACAAAAAAGAGCCCCCACAATTTTAGATAATGTTTTGATGACATTGTTCAATAGCTTACAGAGGCGTCAAGAACTGTTTTTCTCATGTTGAAGAAATCTAACGTTAAAATGTACTATTTCGAAAATAATAGACAATAAACTGGTGACAATGAGGATAAAAATTTTTAAATTAAAATACCCAGTTCAGAATGTGATAGTTAATTTTGAAGATTAGAACAGATCCTTTATTGTCAATAATTTTCAGGGATGAGAACATATTCTCATCAGTTCAATCCATTTGAATACTTTTTTATGTCCGATACCGTGTAGAATTATCTGCATTGGTTTGGAGCCGAAAACACGCAATTTTTACCGTATTTGTTCGAGAAACA
>CAWUHX010000576.1:0-40593 GCA_963922205.1 Romanomermis culicivorax
CATCGAGTGCAAATGAAAAGACAGGTATCGCTAAACAAGTAGACATGTATCGTAAGGAATTAGAGCCCATTTTGAAGGATAATATATTAACACCCGAAGAACAATACAAAATGTACTTGCAATTATTTTCACAATATTTATTTTTTGAACATGAAAATGCTCAACCCTCTTCAGTGATTTTAAAACAAAAAGTTATTGATGATAATGAAGATGAAAATGATGGCGTTAATTTGAAACAAAAAGAAAAAAATTGGTTGAATGATGATGATAAGTTACTCAGTGGTATTCCTAAACAGTTTAAACACTCAGCATCATTATTATTGGAAACATGTGCGACAAAATCCTACTATAAATGTTAATAAGCAAGGCGAAGTATTAATTGATGGAAATTTAATTGAAGGATCCCATATTATTGATTTATTACATGATTTGTGGCATAAACACTCAAAAATTATGCAACCGGTTGGAGTAGAGGAGTTTGCTAATGCTTTGAAAAAACATAATGTACCCTCAGAGGCTATAGGAAACCCTGTATGTAAAATGTTATTCACTTTACCTCGGAAACTCTCGTACAATACACCTTGGGAAGAATCAGATGATCAGGCAGTTAGTAGTGTCTAGCGGTTGAATAAATGACTCATGAAAGGTATTGATTTATTTTCAAGTGGTGCAGAAGAAGATATCAAAGACCATTCATTCTTTAATGAAGGAAACTCGACAGAAAAGAAGATACGGCGAAAAGTTAGAGTACTTAGACTGTATACTCCTTTGTACTAGAGCGATGAACACCTTACTTTTGAAATTATACAAAAATTTACACGGAAATCCTACAGCTTTTTCTAGTACTGAAAAATTATATGTTGAAGCTAGAAAACACCGTAAAACAATTACATGTAAAAATGTCAAAGATTGGCTTTCAAAACAGGATAGTTATACCTTACATAAACAAGTCAACAAAAAATTTTCACGTAACTGTATTTATGTTACAGCTATGGATCAGCAATGGGAAATTGATTTGGCAGATATGTCTTCTTTAGCAGATTTTAATGATGGTTATAAATTTATGTTTACATGTATAGATGTATTAAGTAAATAGGCATGGGTTGAACCATTGAAATCAAAACATGCAAAGAATGTATGTGATGCTTTTCAAAATATTTTGAAAAGAGGTCCAATCCCTTGGAGAGTGTGCAGCAATAATGGAAAAGAATTTGTCAACAAAGATTTCCAAAAATTATTGAAAGCTAATGATATACATTTTTTTACTTCTCAAAATGACGACACTAAATGTTCAATAGTGGAAGGGTTTACCCGATGCAAAGCTCATGTTTCCAAAATGGTGCAGAAAGAATATCGGGAAACTGATAAATCTGTGATACCTAAGGAACAAGACAATGTGCAGTGGTTATACCCTCAAAAGGATGATGAGTTTGATAAACCGGGAACATCAGGTGAAAAAGAGATATCTATTGGCCTGATCCCAGATGACTTGATGAGCAAACTGCAAAAAGCAGATGAAAGCTTAAAGCCAATCTGGGATAGATTAGGTGCAAATAGCACAACGAAGTATCACAGCGGGTTCTATGAAGAAAATGGTGTACTGTATAGGGAAACTGAGGCAGAAAGCAAAGACCAATTGGTCATACCCCCAAACCTCAGGGACTCTGTGCTGCATCAACATTATGGTGCTGTAATAATGACACATCAGGGTTTCAAAAGAACTCTGAGTGTCATGAAAGGGCATTATTGGTGGCCTGGCATGGAAAAAGATGTCAGGGAATGGATAAAATACTGTGTTGTCTGTCAAATGGCAACTGCAGGAAAGCCATCCATTCCTCTGTTGATACCCATTGTGCCACAAGGTACATTCGACATTGTATCTGTGGATATAGTAGGAATTTCACCAGTGGGAGAAAGAATGCCTTATGTTATAGTTTTTCAGGACTATTCCACAAAATGGGTTGAAGCTGAAATGATCCCAGATCAATCAGCAAACTCAGTTGTGAATACGTTCTTAGAAGCTATAATATTTAGACATGGAACACCAACGAAACTCCTAAGTGACAATAGATCTTGTTTTACTTCCGACTTAATGAAATCAGTCTCTGATTTATTAGAGTGTAAGAAGATCTTCACTACTGCTTACCACCCTCAGGGTAATGGTATGGTAGAGATGTTCAACCAAACTCTAATAAAACAGCTGAGAAAAGTGATTGTTTTGAGATGATTTGAGATATCTTGACTGATTTGAGATATCTTGGCCAACTATCGGTGAACCTGATAGCTGGCCAAGATATCTCAAATCAGTGGTCTTTGCCTATAATGCAACCCCATATGCAGTGACGAAGGCATCACCATTTGCATTGTTACAGGGCCTTGAGGCAAAGTTCGTGATGAATTTTTCAAAAGCCCTTAAAATAGTAATGCCCATGAATTATGAGGCATATAAATTCATCCTAACTGACCACTTAACCAGGCTTTATAGTATTATTGCTGAAAATATCCAGAAAGCAGCAGAAGCTAGCAAAAGATATTTGGACAAGAAAATTAAAATCTCGGTTTTTAAGGAAAATGACTGGGTACTTCTCAAAGTTGATAAGTACAAGAAATTAGGCTTAACTTGGGAAGGACCCTTCATTATCACTGATGTTTCCAGATTGGAGGATAACATGATAACAATCACACCTTATGATAATCTTTTGCTACGGCAAAAGGTTTCAAAATGACCCGTTTTCCTAAATTTTTTCATTTTACACATTCTTGGTTAACAACTCAAAAACATTCAAAAGTTTTCAAAAGTCATGTCCCGCATCTGCTCTCAATTTTCAAAATTTTTCAAAAATATTTTCTATGGAAGAATCCTCCCATAAAGTAATTTGCATCGGCAAGGGAATAGACTGTAAATGTTTTTATACATCTGTCTACTTTTCACAGCTTGGAATTCGGTTTAAATTTTCAAAATATTTCAGTGCAAGGAATACAGGCCCAATATTTGGAGAATGGGTATGTGCAATGAGGGCATGTTTATGTATAACAGGATGGATGATGAGGTCTGATTTGGGGAGCTGCACCCCCGGCAAAACAACTGATATTTTCTGGTCGATGGTAAGAAACCATTTTTTATCTTTGTAAATAGTTAGGTAAAGTAATGAGCAGAGGTTACACTGGTCAGGGGTGTTTTGCAAGACTATTTCTGTGCCCTTTCTCGGACGAGCTACCAACTGGGAGTTGGGAAATAGACACAAAAAATTGGGTAGAAAAGGTGGCAAGGCCGAACCTAGGTGATCCAAGAAAGACTTCGGTCCAATTAGGTGATCCAATTAGAGGAGGTTTTTGTAATTCCCACTCCCTCTGGTTTCCGCAAAGCAGGGAAGAAGGTGATTAGCATAAATTAGTTGTGGAGATCAGGGTTGTGATCCATTAGCGCTGATCAAGTAGCAAGGTGTGTGGGGCTTAGAGTGAAAAACACTCAATTTCACATACTTTTGCCTATCAATTTTGGTTTCTATAAAGGGACACCCAACCGCCAAAAAGACTAAATATCAAATTCCTGCTCCAAAAAATTTCAAAGTTCAAAATTTCTACAGTGTTTTGCACAAAAGTGTTAGAGTGCCCCAAAAGTAAAGAGTATTAATGGATAAAATTACCCAAAGAGTTGATGAAGGGTCTCGAAAATGCCCATAAAGGAGTAGTAGAGTGTGTCTGAGCAAAAACCTAAATTTCTCCTGGATTTTTAGACTACAACATCCGTTGGGTGATGCGGATAGTGGAGTTAGAAAGATGGTTTTTTGTCACTTTTGAGTTCTGGCCGACCAATCCAATCGAGCCAATAACTGCTCCCATGTGAAGTGTGGAAAGGATGATAAAACATCTCAAAAGCAGCACTTTCGGAGGCATGAACATTGTTGGTTTCGATGTAGAGAAAGTGAACCCTGAGGACGGGAAAAAACTATTTAGGTGGGGGATCGATTACGAAAAAGGCAACCAGTTTGCTAGAGTAGTTTTGTTCGCTCACCTAAATGGTAAAATGTTCGTACTGGACTGCAAGGGCAAGAGTGGGACATTTTGTTACACTTTCTACGCTCAGTGACGTCGTTAGTCGGCTAGGCAGTTTTGGAGGACATAGTTTCAATTATTAATGTCCAAGGTCACAATTTATTAATGTCGGAGATGGTCCCGAATTGTCTGATGCGATTAGATGTAGTATCAAAGATGGGAATCTGGGAAGATACTATGATCTAACCATTACAGCAAAGCAGATCATGGGAAGCGAGATTACCAAATCCAGAAAGGCAGGAATCTGCCCAGAAACATTAAAATTGAAAGGCCTCTTTGCTGAAATGTATTTGGCTGATATCGGTCTTCACCTGACTGATTTCAGTCTTTTACGTAATAGGCAAAGTGTGGCCAAAGAAAAGGTTCCTCAGGAGATACTGCAGTACGCTGGTATGGATGCATACTTTTCTTTCACAATTTTCATGGGGGCATTTCACTATGGGTACATGATTGAACTATGTGGGGTGGTTGCTAAATTTCCTCATGATATAGTCGATCCGGCTCAAATTGAAATACTCTCATATAAATTCTATCAGTTTTACTCACATATAATCACTGATTATAAACTACATAATTTTGTGGGTACACCTGATACTGTGGTTAGACAGCCTGAGGCCACCTACCACATGATGGGCCAAGAAATATACGCAAGATGGGCCATGCAAGCGCAAGAAATAGGGCTTAAATTCCATTGCCATCGGGACATTTGCAATCCTAGGAAAGGGAAAGAAAGTTTGCCATGGCGGGGCATCTACCCAGGTGCTTACCATCAAGGTAAAAATTAAAACCCAATTCCTATGATGAAGCAAGTGACCCGGATGATGATGAAATGATTAGGCCTGAACAGCCCTTGTCAGCCAAAGATAAATTGCGCCTGGAGTTGGTGGAGGAGATGGCGCAAGGGGAGCAGTATCACGAGCTTATGCAGCCAGCGTCCTTGGTGTGGTTCATAGACACAGCTAGAAAGGTTATCAAACTACCTCAGAATCGTCAAAAGCAAGCACTACTGGATGCCTTAAAAAATTATCTGGTTCATGTGCCAATTGACATTGATCCTGGAATGGGGTATTTTGATAAAGACCACTGGAAGCCTCAGCTAGCGGAGTATGCTAAAGCATTTGAGGAAAAGCGGTTCACGGAACTGCAAGCTGCTTGTACTTTAGTCCCGCTGGCCTTCCACTTGATCTGGCCCCATAACAGAAAGGAGCTGGATTTTGTAATGGCTGAAATGTTTAGTTATAGGTTCATTACATCATTCAGCCCAGAGCTACAGGGCAAAATAAAGGAGATGGCTTGGTGGTCAGATGATAGGTTATCCCAATATCTAATGTTGGCGAAGACTCTTCCAAACATAGAGTATGAGGTACAGCGAAAAGGTGCTGGAATATATGTTTGGATGAATCGATTCGGATTTATGCCGATTTGGTTAAGGTTGTGGAAGAATGCAGAAATGTGCGCGCTGATCCCTGCTAGTCCTGACAGGATAACTACGGACAGTAAGAGCTATAGCTCAAATCCGTACTATTATGTTAGGTTCTATCACATCAAGCTAGCACAAATGACGCCTTCATTAAGATCTGGGCTAACCTGGCAAACTAAGATGGACAATTTTGGGGATTTCTATGGGTCATCGGCTGAAAGTAGGGAGTATAATATAGCTTTCCCTACAATGATCTTTGACTGTAGAGCCTTGGCCTCGGAAGGACCGGGGATTCAGCACACATATAATTATAGAACTGGTGAAGGTACTATCACCAAGCTAGCTGGCAAGATTAATCCCACCAATACTGATAGTCTGAAAGGTGAGGACAAAAAGCAAGCTGGAGTAAGTGTAGTTGAAGTTCGGATACTTTCAGGCCAAGAAGTCCAAATGTCGGAAAGCAAAATTTTCAGTGATGCAGTCCGACTGCCTGCTGAAGATGAATCACAAGACGGGAGGCTAAACGAGGACATGACTGAACTGTTGGAAGAAGAGCAGCAGGAAGAGCAATTGGTTCCAGCAACAGAACTGATGGAAGCTCAAACTGCTCAGATGCAGTCCGAACTCGCTAACCAGCGTCTATTAGAGGAAATCCTAAAGATGGAAGAGGAAGCCAAAGAACGAGTTTGACTCCAAAGACAACAAATGGAGGATGAGTTAAACAAGAATATGGCGATTTACAACAAAAAAGTTCACCAAATGGCAATCGAATTCGGAATCTGAAAAGACGATGCTGCAACGCCCGAGGTGGAAAAGAAAGTATTAGAGCCACCATCACCTATGAAAGTGGACGATGATATGGCCTCGGAAAAGCTCGTTATTGATGAAAGTATAGTGGAAATGCCCGAATCGGAAATGACGGAGAGCAAGGAGGTAATAGCTTTTTCCACTGATGAAGGTGTTCCAGGATTAAATTTGGCCAAAGTCATTCAAAGTATGAGAGAAAAACATTGGAACGATGAAAGAATATTGTTCATGGCTGAAAGAAAAAATAAAATGAGATTGAAAGAGAAAGAGAAGGAAAAAAGGAAGAAGGGTGGCAAGTGAGCAAAAGTTGAACAGAAAGAGGAAGACAGCAAGACGGCAACTTTGTCAGTCATATTGACCTCAAGTTCTAGGATTACCTCCACTGCTACCCCCCACATCCCAAATTACTTCCACTTCAACTGGAACACCATCAGTGGTTACGTCTTCAGTGGCAACTGCAACTCTAGACAGTACATCAACAACTAGCCAAACTCCAGGGGCAATAGGCCTTGCGATGGGGAAACCGATGCCAAAAGGTCAGGCAAAACCCAGCAAGGACCAAAAATCAGGAGTGGCAGCTAGTCAAGTACAAGTGGCTGGTCCTAGCAAAATTGAGCAGGCACAAGCTGCTCAGGCAACTGAAACGCCGGGAGTGACTGCGGAAAAATTCAAGGACAGTCTCTTGGACTTTTGGGATGTCTATCAACCAAAAACCAGAGAATCTGGACCCATATCATTTTTTACAAGTGCGGTAGCCAACTATTTTGCTTTCGAGCAATTTGAGTCGGAGAGAGTGTTTCTCATGGTAAATGATACCATTACGGAAATCTACCGGGACTATGAACAACAGTTCAAAATCCAGGGAGCCTTTCTCTATGATCGGACCAATTTACCAGAGGAACTCTGGGAAAGAGTCATTTATGACTTTCTCCCCAGGTGGCTCAAAGGAGAGAGAGCACCTGAGGTGTTTTCCTCCATTGGGTACCTGGTTATGATGCTATACCTCATGTTGGAATAAGTCCCCGATGCATATTGGCAACATTTATGCCAGGGCGATGGTGGTGGGGAATAACTGACTGTTGAGGGTGTATAATAGCTAGGATGCCCCCATGGATTTCAAAACGGCCTTTCGATCCATGATGCTCAGTAGCGATCACCAGATCTGAGTGATGGGAGCCAAAAGGAGTGCCAGTTCAGACTTGCCAAGCTCTGTTAAATTCAGTAAAGCTCAAGACAGAAAAACTGGCAAAACTTTGAAGGTTCCTGGACCTCAAGGCCAAGGTCAAGGCTAAGGAAGCCAGCAATTAGCCCTGATTACACAAGGAAAGGTGCAAAAAACTGGTAACCACGGCCGAGGCCAATTTCAGTTCCACAACCCCAACCAGGGTGGTCATGAAGAGGTGCATGGCAGAGGTGCTGCACCCCAGGTGCAAGGTAGAGGTGGCCTGCAGGGCCAGTGGGTATGGAGGCCTTATGGAGGTCGTAGAGGAGCGCACATAGGGGCGCAGGGAGACTGAGGGTCCCAACAGTAATTTAGCTGCAGGGTTTTTGGCCCAAAAATATTCTTTTCCCATTTATTTTGGATTAAATACACAAAATACAAAAAAATACAAAATCACAAAATCACAAAAATACAAAAAAAAATCACAAAATACAAAAAAAATCACAAAATAGAAAATACAAAAAAAATTTCTTAATTGTTGCATGCTTTAAATTTTATTTTTTTTTCATACCTTGCATAGTCAAATGAGCATGTACAAAAATTTATTTTTTCACTTAATCTCAGCTATAATCTCGCCTTATTTTCCTTCTGTTTTTTTGCTCAATTGATGACACCCGGGATATTTTGATTTTTTTTGTGATAATCCTACTAATGTACATAATATGTAAATTATTTAGATTTTTGTAGAAAATTTTGGCGGGGGTAACATTGGAAAGCCAGCCTAGACTTCACAGCGAAACAGGCAACTGGCAAGAGGTAGACAGATATATGTTCTGTCCCTTGCATCCAGCGTATAGTATGAAACAAAAGTTTACTGGAAGATTGGCAACTGTAGACCCTTGGCCCTGGTACAGGTCAAATTGGATTAAGTGGTAGGCCAACAAAGTCAAGCAGACGCAGAGTTGTCGATCCATCCTCGGCCAGACCAAGAGGTAGTGCACCCAGACGGCCTTGTGGACATTCTGGTATGCCTGGTAAAAAGACTTGACATAAGAGGGTGGTCATTCGGAAAGCCTTCTGCAAGGGGGCAAGAATGACCAAAAAGGTTCAGAAAACTACATTGACTGTATTAGGTCCTGAAAAGCTTTAAAAATTGTCATTGCGGCGTATTATGAATCTTTTTAACCTCCCGTTGGTCAGTTTCAAGGCTCGAGGCATGTCGGGGATGGACATAGTCTATCTCCAGGTTGCGAAGAAATAGCCAAAGTCGATGCAAATTGTGTTGACGCCGATTTGCATAGAAACCATGCATAAAAATGTGGGTTGTCTATGTTTCTGGTCATTCGTGATTTTGTGTTTTTATTTTATTAAAGAAATCGGCGGCCACACAGCCAATTACTATAATAATATTATTTGTTATTGTATTGTGGAGTTATCTGCCAAAATACAATGCCCCTCGTCCAGACAATTGATCGATATCTTGCAGGGAAGGGAACCCAGGTTAGACCCTGGATTTCTGGAGAGCCACCTAGCCTGCAAGTCTACATTTGCAACTCAATTCTCAGCCTGACTTCTAGGTTCACCCCTGATTGGAAGTTACTTGAGCTCAGAGAGTTATTTGATCTTCTACAGTTCCTCCGAATGAAAGCAATTGATCTTTTGTTGAACTTGAGACTGATTGAACTGTTGAGAACTATTTCTACCTAAGGTTTTGGCCTGATTAGGTGAATTAGCTAATGACTGATTAGGTCTATTTTAGATATCAATCTCTATTATATTTCTCAGTCTAACCAAAGTCTCATTTCAACAATGCTTTGAGAAAACATAATGTACCCTTAGAGGCTATAGGAAACCCTTTAGGTAAAATGGTATTCACTGTACCTTGGAAACTCTCCTACTATACACCTCCAGAAGAATCAGATGATCAGGCAGGTAGTAGTCTCAAGCCATTGATAAAATCACTCGTGAAAGGTATTGATTTATTTTCAACTGGTGCAGAAGAAGATATCAAAGATAATTATTCTTTAATAAAGGAAAGTGGACAGAAAAGAAGATATGGCAAAAAGTTAGAAAACTTAGACGGTATACTCCTTTGTACTAGAGTGATGAACACCTTACTTTCGAAATTTTACAAAAATTTACATGGAAATCATACAGCCTTTTCTAGTATTGTAAAATTATATGTTGAAGCTACAAAACACTATAAAACAATTACAAGTAAACATGTTAAAGATTGGCTCTCAAAGTTATACCTTATATAAGCAAGTCAACAAACAGTTTTCACATAACTGTATTCATGTTACAGCTATATATAAACAATGGGAAATTGATTTGGCAGATATGTCTTCTTTAACAGATTTTAACGTTGAACATAAATTTATGTTTACATGTATAGATGAGTTAAGTAAATATGCATGGGTTGAACCATTAAAGACAAAACATGCTAAGAATATATGTGATGCTCTTCAAAATATTTTAAAAAGAGGTCAAATCCCTTGGAGAGTGTGCAGCAATAAAGGAAAAGAATTTTTCAACAAAGATTTCCAAAAATTATTGAAAGCTGTTTGATATACATTTTTTTACTTCCCAGAATGAAGACATTAAATTTTCAATAGTCAAAATGTTTAATAGAACCTTAAAAACTAAATTATTTAAATATTTTACAGAGTTTACCACTTATAAATGGATTGATATTTTACCTGCAGTTGTTTGGAACTATAATCATTCTATTCATACATCAATTAATGAAAAAACCTATTAATATGAAATATTCTAATGGAAAAATAATATGGCAAAGACTCTACCCGGAAAGCTTATACACTAGAAAATCTAAGATCGATATAGGAGTTTACATGCGAATTAGTAAACATAGAGGCCTGTTCGACAAAGGTTATTTACCTCAATGGAGTGAAGAAGTTTTTAGAGTAAAACATATTGTGAAGGCTAGAAACCATATACTTTATAGAATTCAAGATTTGGAAGGCAAGGATATAGAAGGGCATTTTTATGAAAAAGAGCTACAAAAAATTGATTTTAATCCTAAAATCAAAGAATACAAAATTGAAAAGGTTTTGAAAACTAAATGCTTACCAGGTGGTCAGAATAGAGTATTTGTGAAGTGGTGGGGTTATCCTGAAAAAGTCAAGAGCTGGATTTTAGAAAAGGATATACAAAACAATGACAATGACTATTACGATGAACAACTTTGAATTGGCATACTATGTTGAACAAGATGCAATTTTATCACGAATTTTTCTAGGAGTTTTTGCTGGCAATACATTGCTAAAGATATTTAAAAGACCTGGGCTTTAATTGCAAACACTGATACATCTTTTCAAAAAGGAAGTCATTGGATAGCTATGTATTTTGATAATGATAACTCTGTATATTATTTTGATTCCTATGGTTTACCACTAATTATTCATGTTTTTATGAGCCATATTAACAAAAATGCTACAGTAAGATACACAAATAAGAAACACTTACAAAATTTTTATAGCAGAGTTTGTGGTATATATACTTTGTATTTTTTGTATTATAAAGTGCAACATTTCCTATGTATGAAATGTTTAAAAGTTTTAGCAATACAAATTTTGCTTACAATGATAAACTAGTTTGTAAGCTTTTTCATTGTAAATTTTCTGTTAAAAGTGGATTGCAAAATAAATTTGTGCGCATTTGTAAAAAGTTAACTCCTCTTTTTTTATGTATTTTTGTAGTTTTGTATAATTTTATTACTTTACTAGCTCAGCCTCTATTATGTATTTTTGTATAAGTTTATCACTTTACTAGCTCCGCCTCTTTTATGTATTTTTGTATAATTTTATTGGTTACTTTACTAGCTCCGCCTTTTTATAGAATTAATAATTAACTATCTAATTCTTGAATAAAGATTTTTTATTTTTGAAATAGATTGTAGTAATAGCACTCCTTTGGAATGATCTCATGTCAGTGTTTGGGATTTTTGTGGGAAATGATGAACTCGAAACGAAGTGGTGTTCTTTAGTCAGGTCATACTAATATATATTGTAGTCATTACAGCTATTATAAATTTATCTCTCTACAATAATAATACACAGTTGTGGGTTGGCTTATTATGCACTTGTATAGGGTATTTATTACCTAGCCTCGTACCAGGACTATTACTGTCACCTAACTCATTGAAGACAATACCTACAGCAGCTAACATTATAAATAATGACAATTTTTGAATATCAGTTTTACATCATTTCACCTAGTAATAGCGAATATGGAAACACACCCTCAGATTTTTCAGCCCATCTACCTTACCATTTGAAACTAGATGGAACTTGAAGGGTAGGGTTGAATGAAATAATATATTCATACAGTTGGGCTACAATTTCCAATCACGGTTGAGATAACGTAATAACATTAATTACGGATGGTATTGGTAATAAAGTTGAACCTATCGAAGAAATTAAAATTATGGTTTTTGAGAAACATTACTTCGCAGTAGCCAAATTATTGGACAAGTTGAATGCAAAAACTGGGTCAGGGATTGCAGCAACTGACATTAAAATCATGTTTTCATATGATGAACATGGTCCGGGATTGGTTAATTTGAAAATAGAAAGTGATCCAAGTTTGCATAAAATTGATATAATCAACCGTTTAATGGAACTTCTAGGCTTTAGCACTACCAATACTGCTGCCGATGCAACTGCTGATGATTTTTTGGATAGAGGTGTGAATATTAACCTATATACTGTTTGAGAAAAACCACAAAAATCTGATGCACATATTCCACCATCCAAATCTGTTTTTCTTGTCAATCGTGGAAATAAACATTTATACATGTAAGGAATTCAACCACCAAATTTAATTGATTTACAGAAATTTATGTTTACTGTAATATTATTGAAAATCAAATTGTTGGAAACACTTTAGCACCACTTTTAGGTATAGTAAAAATGCAGGGAAAATACAAAGATATTGTGAGTCGATTATATCAAACACCTCACTGTATACCTATTCAATTAAAAGAAATTACAGTACTAGAAATTGATATAAAAAACAGTATGAATGAGTTTCTACCCTTTCAGTTTGGAAATGTTATAGTTAAACTACATTTCGGGCGACATACTCCTGTATTCCTATGATAATAGTATTAAAATTTCACTAGCATTTATTCATTCATTTGCATTTGGACACATTGTTGTCAGGTTGAATTTTTGCAAAGGCTCTTAATTAATTAATTAATTCATTTACTTGTTCATTTTGATTTACAAAGCAAAATATGCATAACCTATTTATTCCTGGAACCATTGATTACTGGGTCAATATTCATCAACACACCATTCAAGATAACCAGTTCCAATTAGGTGGTACCTTAGAAGGCTTCAGAGCAGTATATCCCTTTTATTATAGACATCAGGGAGCAGGAGTTGGTAATTTCTTCAAGAGTTTGTGGCATCTAGCTATGCCTTTGTTAAAATCTGCAGGAAAGCATGCACTTGCTGCAGGTTCCAAAATTGCAGGTGATGTGGTAAAGGGTCATTCTTTCAAAGAATGTAAGGCTGAGCATGGACAAAAGGCAGCAGGCAACTTATTACACGGGATGGGTGATGGCATTCAGGAAAGGAAAAAGTCAAGGGAAGCATCAACATATAAATTTTACGGTTCATGCAAAGAGCAATAAAAAGTTGAACATCGTCATCATCAGCATCAAAAACAACATAAACATCTAACATGACATTCCTCGTTCTTAAAAAAGACTACAAGTAGACTAGTCAGTTTCAAGGATATCTATTCAAAATAAGTAAATTTATTGATGTTGCATAGTCTCCTAGTAGTAAAACTGAACTATATTTATTTACCGTACCTCCAGCACAAGTTGCCATTCCTAGAAGTTTTTGGTCTGAAATTCTGCTCCAAAATCCTTGTACTAATGGAGGACACTAGGAATCTGTTATTTCACCTGATCCATATATGCAGCATTTGTAGTATACCACACTGAGCTAAACTGGTATTACCACTTATTTTTCATTTTGTAATTACAGTAAACAATTACTAAATAAATACACATTCATAAATATAATAACATGTATATAAAAACTTGTATAAATATTTTTGAATAAATCTGTTGCTCCGCCATAAAGGCAAATTGTATTTAGTTTTTTGGTTGTTTTTAAGTGCTAGAATAAAGTTGAAAAAGAACTCATCCTCATGGGCCACTCCAGGCATTCTGGGTGGTCTGCATCGTCTGTTATTTGTTTATTTATCGATTCTTCCTTATTATTGTTTATTGTTCTTCACCTCTGCCTCTCCGGCCCTACTTACCAACCCCCGAGCCCAAGTGTGGTCCAACCTGGTACTCTGCCTCCCATCTCCCCCACCCGCTCAACTCACTGACCATTATCTTTCACTGGTGACCGTACCAGTCTGGATCTAGTGAGGTAGAGGTAAGTAAAGTAAGTTGTTTATCTGTTGTTTATTGTTTGTATTTATTGATTTGTACATCATTTGTTTGCTATTTGTCGTATTTACATACATACTTTGTTCGTATTTTGCATATGCTTTTTTCGTTTTTCCTTCTTTTGTCTCACGTCCAAAATCGAGCCAAAAAGGTTCACTTGTGGTCGTTACGAGGACTAGTATTATCGAATCCTCGCCAGATTAAAACCTATGTTGAAAGCAGCAGCAAAATTAGTAATTCCACCACCTAACGCCACCTAGCAGACAGCCCAGCAGTCGCCCATCACCACCCCAACAGCGCAGGACAAATTAGATATTATGGCAGCTCAAATGGAGAAAATGATGGTCATCTTGGGCCAAATGCAAAACCAAATGGTTGCCCATCAGCAAAAAATTGTGGATTTAGAAACAGGTAATTTTCCACTAAGTACTTCTAATTTGCCATTCTCTTCCCGTCCTTTGGGCCCATTGCCTGCTGAGCAAGGGGGCTATGGATTACCGAATCCACCCCACACCTTGCCAGCCAATAACCCTACCAATATTGTAGGCATAACCTGCTGCCTGACATTTGGGGTCTCTCCCCTAATACAACTGCTTTGTTGTGAGACAATTGGATTTATCAGACTCAGGCTTTTTACACCTTCGTCAAAACCACAACTGCTCACTCTCTGCTCCACTTTTGAGGTAGTGGGCAAATGAGGCATAAACTGCTCTTTAGGACCTAGACTTGACTTTTGGTCTTTCCCTCTACAGTCTTGCTGAAGAGTGATACCATCATTTTGCCATGCTAACTCTTCCTGGGTCTGCTCAAACTTTACTACACCACCCTGTTCCAAACAACCAGCATTGCTTTGCCTCGGTTCATTTGCCTTACTGGCTTTCTGTGAACCATTATTAGCAATGTTGGCGAATATGCTATCATAAACATCTAAGCTGTTCATGATTTGGTCCAGTTTGTCCTCCAATGAGCTTTTTCGAGGATTTTGGCGATGTTCCTCCCACTCATTATCCCAATATAATCGATGGTAAGTAACGAATAATTGAGCGGGTTTATTTGTTGGCCAGCGCTGCTGTTGATCCAATACCGGAATGTTTATCTTCGGTAATGGACGCGCCAGTCCCGTAATAGGCGGTTGTAAAAGTTCGCCTCTCCTCGGGAGGTTCGTCGACAACGGGATTTTAAATATTTGATCTTTGTTCGATGATAATATGGCGTTGTCATCCTCCCTTTCGACAGCTGATGAGGTCGTAGGTCGGTTGCCTTCATTTTCCACCGATAAAGGCCTATGATCTGAGCAATTATCCTCTTCAGCTGAAGTTTCGGCTGAAGTTAGGACAATTAACTTTAGCAAAATTAGTAATTCCACCACCTGACGCCACCTAGCAGACAGCCCAGCAGTCGCCCATCACCACCCCAACAGCGCAGGACAAATTAGATATTATGGCAGCTCAAATGGAGAAAATGATGGTCATCTTGGGCCAAATGCAAAACCAAATGGTTGCCCATCAGCAAAAAATTGTGGATTTAGAAACAGGTAATTTTCCACTAAGTACTTCTAATTTGCCATTCTCTTCCCGTCCTTTGGGCCCATTGCCTGCTGAGCAAGGGGGCTATGGATTACCGAATCCACCCCACACCTTGCCAGCCAATAACCCTACCAATATTGTCATCAGCAACGACGTTTTTCAATTGACACGAAAAGAGATGCTGCAGATTTTGAATCAAATTCAACAAGGCATAGCTAATTTTACTCTGCAAATGGGCATCAAACCTAAGTTAGTGTTACAATTTTTTAAGACTTTAGATCAGCAATTTAGAGACAACCCTCCCTTGCCGGAAAATGTCAAATTGGAAATTTTGTGACAAACCACTGATCCCCACGTACATCATTTTATGGAAGACCGCGCTTCCTATGATGACACCAAACAAATCATTTTGAGTTTCTTAGCTTCTCCGGGTACTCTCAGTGACCTTGACCAAGAATGGTCTACTATTTCCCAGGGAGACTCGGAAAGCTGTGTGCAATTTGTGAATTGTTTATATTCGTATGCACCTACTCTCTTTCAGGATGAAATGGAGAAAGAACGAGATCAAATGATCATTACACAATTTTACAGCAAATCATCGCCAGTAATCCAGGCCACCATGGACAAACATAAGGGCCAAATCGTTTCCCTACTGGATTTAGTGATGTTTTGTGACAACCTCAAAAAAGAATTGAAAATACAGGATGAGTTATTCAAACAACGCCTACAAAAACATCATCCGCCAGGGATAAATGAGGCGAAACTGCCAGAACAAATAAGCAACTCAACCAACTACCCGTGGTGGTTATGGTAATTATACCACACCTCCTGGGAGACCACCAACTTGGAAACCGTCTACTTATTACAGTAACCTGCAACAGACGACGAATATACAAAGTATAGGTGAGAATTCAACTAGTCAAAACCAGTTCCCTCCTCAATATTATAATCCTAATTATTATCTCTCTTGTCCACCTTCAACTTATTCCCAAGATCAAACTATTGCCGCTCCATTTATACAAAACAATTCTATTAATACTTCCAGAAACAAGTTGCAGGTACCCACTAAGCAGGAATCAAACGCTACCAATGGGAAAGAAAATTAAACAATGTCGTTTTATAGTGATGATACAACACCTTTCACAGAAAAAACCGGAGGTAATAAAATCCAAAATTCACAAAATTTCACTATTTTTCAGGATACAATGGAAATTTTTGAAAACACTATTTCCACCCTCAATGCAACCGACAGGGCTCCTGGATTTTTCCGCCAGCTAACGCCCAAGGAAAGTATGTTCTTTCAGAAATATTATAAGACGCGACCTTTAGAAATAGAAGCTAAAAATGGTAATTGGAGGGGGCTAGCATTATTGGACACGGGGGCAACAACTTCCATTATGGGATGTCACGTGTATCAACACATAACTCATTTGAACCTTTATACCTTGCCTACCTCAGGCTATATTACGGTGGAAAATGGTCAACGCATCCCTACTCTGGGATCTGTTAACTTTTACATGAAATTGGAGGAACTAGGTACTCATAGTATCCATTATACCGTATTAATTTCGCTCAAGCCCATGATTATTCTGGGAATGGACTTTTTAGCTCATGAAAGCATTAGAGCTATTTTTGATTTCTGAAATCGAACCCTAACAATTGCCAACAAGCAAGTGTCCTTCAACATTCAACGGCCAGAGTCACCACTCCTACTGCCTCCTCCAGCCCCGCCGGCAATACTTTCGCCCCTACCAACAATGTCGACTATCAATGAAATTACAGTGGGACACCCCATAATTGCCCTTAAGAATGTTTTTATTCAACCTCATATCAATCACGTCGTACTTGGAACAATTTGGACACGAGATAAGTTGAGATCTCTGACACCATGCCTGGTTTCTTCGGAGGACAATTCTTCGTCAATTTCAATTCAACCTGCAATAATTGATCCACATGTGAAACATTTCCCTGTCATCATTATAAACAGCTCCAATGACATTTTAAAGGTGAGTAAAAATGAGGTAACAGGTAAAATTGCTATGCTTGTGCATGCAGTAATGTCCTCACCTAACATTTCATCTAAACCTACTGACAACAGCAACTGGTATTTCTTGCCTTATGTAGACAAAATGGTATCAAAATCGAATCTGGATGCTGCCCAAAAAGGTAAGTTGCATGAGTTCCTGCTTGCAAACAGCACTGTCTTTTGTCTAGCAGGGGATCCACCTACCGTAACACATTTGATTCAGCATTCAATTGATACTGGAGATGCTAAACCCCTTGTAAAACATTACCACCGGGCACCAATCCAGCAACGCCATATTGTTTGTGAACACATTCAGGACATGCTCGATAAACAGGTAATAGAACTCAGTTGGTCCCCATGGGCCGCCCCTTTATTTTTGGTTTCAAAAAAAGATGGTTCTTGGTGCCCTGTCATCGATTTTCGAGGCATAAATGACGTAACCAAGGATGACAGATACCCTCTCCCAAGGATGAACAATTATTTGGACAGCTTGGGAGGGGCAAGGTATTTTACAACTCTTGATCTAAAAAGTGGGTACTGGCAAGTACCTATGGCGCCAGATTCGAAAGAGAAAACAGCATTTATCTCTCAGGATGGGCTCTACCAGTTTATGGTAATGCCTTTTGGCCTCAAAAATGCACCTGCAGAGTTCCAAAGGCTAATGGAGCGAGTCTTGTAGCTTTATATCTGGAAAATCTGCCTCGCTTACATTGATGACATTATCGTTTTTTCAGAAACATTTGAACAACATCTTGAAAACCTACAAATTGTTTTTGATTGTTTACAAGCCGCAAACTTGACTCTGAAACCTGAGAAGTGTGATTTTCTACCAAAATAAGTAAGTTTTCTAGGTCATATCCTCAGCACCGACAGAATAATGCAGGACCCAAAAAAGATTAAAGCTGTCATGGAGTTTGATTTTCCATGGGACCAGAACGCCCTACAACGATTTTTGGGCATGGTCCAATGGTGTAAACAGTTTAAAAAAAGGTCTTGCCCAAATGGCAGATCCTTTGTACAAACTTCTTAGAAAAGATGAAAAATGGGAAATTTTTGAGGAGCACATTTCTTCCTTTAAGGCTATCAAATCCACCCTTACATCAGCTCCGTTTTTGCGGTACCCGATATATGACTGGTCAGCCAGATTTGTCATCCAAATGGACGCCAGTAGTACTGCCATCGGCGCCGTACTTTATCAAGAAACGCCAAATGATAAATGGACAATTGCTTATTCCAGCCGAAAATTGTCCAAGCCTGAAACTGGCTACTCCACTACTGAACGTGAGTGTTTAGCAGTAGTTTATGGTTTTCAAATGTACCAACATTATCTTTTTGGGTCAAATGTCATTATAAGAACAGATCATAAGCGCCTTATGGGCATGTTTAAGAATATTTTAGCTCAAAAAAATTTACGTCTCCAGAAATGGTCAATTTTTGTGAATTCTTCTAATTTTTCTGTACAATGTGTTCCTGGAAGAGAAAATGCTTTTGCTGATTTTCTCAGCCGAAAGTAGGAAGTCGACCAAACAGACACCAATCTTCCAACAATATCGAAGGCAGCGGAGGCCACGGACTTGATCAATGTTGTCAAGACATGGGCCAATACCAGGTAAAAACCAGCCACAACGCCACAAACTGACCTGGTGGTCCCCAAAATACCCGAAGAAGACAAAATTCTCGACCCCCCCAACCTACCATATCAGGATCAATGGCCATTTATGCAACAGCAAATCACTGATGCTCAAAAGGTAGACCCCATGCTAGACCGAACCTGCCAGAAAGTGGAGAACTAGGTGAAAGGTTTTTATTCTCTTTACAATATCTTGCACAGAGAAGGTTCAAGAGGTGAACCAGACCAAATTATCTTACCTCAACCTCTATGAAAAATAGCTCTTCATCATTTTCATGGTTCCAATCTGTTTGGCCACTAAAGTATCAACAAAATTACATTTTTGGTCAAAAAACATTTCTGGTGGCCAGGCATTGAACAAGATATCCAAAATTGGGTCAAGTCATGCGATATTTGCCAAAAAACAATGAAAGATTGTCAACCACCCCCCCCCCCCCCCCACAATGTCCAATTCAACCGGTCACTCCCTTCGATATTGTTGCGTCTGATACTGTGAATATTTCCAACATTTCCAAAAAAATGTCGTACGTAATTGTTTTTCAAGATTACTTCACAAAATATGTCGGAGCCGCACTTATCCCGGACACGTCTGCAGCCAGTATTGTAGATACTTTTGTAAGATTAGTTGTTTGTAGGTATGGGACACCAAAGCAACTACTCAGTGATCATGGATCAGGATATACTTCTAAACTTTTAGGAGAAGTATGTGAATTGTTAAAAGTGAGAAAAATTCAAACAACCACCTATCATCTGCAGTGTAACCGCATGGTTGAATGCTACAATCGCACGCTAATTGATTGCTTACACAAACTTGCTTATAATAACACCGAAGATTGGCCTAAATTTTTAGATTTCGCGTTATTTTCTTATAGAGCCACCCCACATAAGACAATGAAGAAGAGCCCCCATAGTCTCCTTTTTGGACACGTCACTTCTAGGAGTTGAAATCACCGCAGCCCCAAAAGGACTACTAATTAATAGTTTTGACACCTACCAGTATTTACTTTTTGAAAACTTAACATCAATTCATAATGAAGTCCTAAAAGAGTTTTGGGCATCAGAGGCAGCATCAAAAACGTGATTTGATGAGAAGGCATATGCTTGTGATTATACTGTAGGTGACCTTGTGTTGTTATGTTGTGAAATGGGCAAGAGTAAAACACATTTTTATTGGAGCAGTCCTTTTATTGTAACATTAATTGATAAACAAGATAAGAACATCATCTCTATCCCCAATGTTAAGAATATTTTGGATTCCCGGGTCGTCACGATTTGCAGGGTTAAAACCTTTGTTAACCTTTTTCCACAACAGCGGTAAGTTGTTTATGCAAAGTAGTATTCTCTCTCAAAGGGATAAATTTCGGGTTTTTCGTCCGCCAATACATTCAGAAAGATAGAAAATCATTATATTGTATTATTTTTTCTGCCAAAATTCAAAAACCATAATTTTGTAAATTTCTCCACACCTCTGACTCAGCCTTTGCCTCCTTGACCTCCTGTATTTTGTATCACATATTATTTATACCTCCTCGTGTACCTTATTTCTTTCATTTAAGTATACATACTGTCGGCAGCATTTGATTACGTAAGTTATGTGTAGGGTGAAGCGAGTGCATGCCTCTTCATACCTAATGCTTTGGGTAGTGGTGTAAAACTGTATTTAACATGTAACCTACCTGCCATTTAATTTCATTTCCCTCCTCCTCCTGCCACGGCCAACTATTTTTATTTTTCTACTTTCAGATATCAATCCTAAGTGGATCGCCTGATTTCTTCATTTTGATCACTACTTTGAGACAACATTCAATTGTTTTTTCTTCGTGGTTTACAATCTGGCACGCATTATCGACAGCATGGTCCCGGAAATTATCAAACATTTATGAGAATCACAATTTCGCAGGGTAAAGATTGTTTCCATTGACACTAAGCAAGTTTTGGGATTACAATACGCGATTTTAAAAAATGTAGTGCATGACAAACAATTGCCGAAGCACAGCGATAAAATGTACGCCCAGTTAGTAACAATTTCTACTACTGCGGGGTATAGCTTTTTGTTTGATGCGGCTCATATTTCCTCCTCAGGCTGGCACAAAATTGCTGCAGAAATTTTCACTGAAAACTATATAATCGTCAGATTTCAAATGAAACAAGATATATAGGCTATTTTGAGAACCTTCGGATTTTACACGCCTATCCCGGGAAACAGAACTTTCGAAGAGCATATTGAATATTTTATTTCATTGATAAATGCCATGTTGTATGATCTGAAAATGCAGATCATACAGAAACGCTGGGACTCCCCTGTGATTTTTGATCAGTTAGGGATCATACCACAAGTCCAGGGTTTAAAGGAGCTTGCCTCAGAATTCTTGGGTGTGGATCCAACTCCCTTTATCGTTAATTTTAATAGTTATCAAGTAAAAAGCAACCTGCTTGCACCAGTAGTGCCGAAGCATTTAGAACTTTATGCAGCTTTGGACAGTCGCTTAATGCTAAATTTATTTTTTGTGATGTTTCATTTCCACCTTTGCCGCGACATTCAGGATATTTTTCCTACATTTGCACACGATTTTACAACTGCATCGTCTATCGCTTATAACGCCGACCAGATACATGAACATTTGTCTGATAAAGCAATTCTTGATACCGAATCGGACATGTACAAGGTACTGGCCGGCAAACTACCATTTTCGTCCAGAGCCATTACATGTGGCATGAAGCTGTAAAGTGTTATATGTGCCATATTGATCAAGAGACAGCGTGTTCTCATTGCTCTTATCGAAAAATTAACCACAATATTGTTTTACACGTCGATCCTTTCCCGGCGAGATTTCGAAACCATGTAATAGTAAACCGAGCCAACAAACTGAAGCCTTCTGTTTGAAATCCAAAGAAAACAAAAGAGCAACTAGGAGAAGAATAGGAGCAATACTCCCTCGTCAATGATATGCAGAGACAAATGGAAACTGACCCGATCTAATCAGGGAATATGAAGCTCTAGGCAGTTATTTATCATCAGATCCGTCAGACCCCAAGACTACGACAGCCCAAACATCTTACGTGCCCTGTTTTACGTGTAATGACCTTCTCCAAGAGCCAGCAACGTTTACCCAAGACATTGGACTGCAACATATAAAGTGTTATGTTTAGTTCTCTGCTTAGGGCAAAAGACGTCAGCAATATAACTCAAGTCCTATTGGCTTGTACCTAATTGACTACTGTAGGTCACTCAAAGGAGCTTCCTATTAGCAATCAACTAAACACAGTGCAACAGTCCTTAAGCAGAAATAAACACAACCTTCAGTCACTAATAAGTAACTCCAATCCAACAGCTTGCACCTGAAAAACTACCAGAATACTCCAGAGAACCTTACCCAATAGTTCTCCTAAAAGTCGGTGATGTGAGACGCTGCTGCAGAAAAATATATGTGGCTCAATATAAAGGTCGATAAATAAACACCACTTGGCCGCCCCACTTTACTGGCGTGAAAATAACAATAACAAAGGATGACGGACGGGCGGCTCGCACAAAATAACATAAAATTATAAGAGAATGATCACCATGTATCACATATTGCCTTATAAAGGCAGTCATGCCCACTTAATGATGCCTTCTCGCCATTTTCACAATTTGCATGGATGGGATGCCTGCTACCGTAAGTGCATCCCCAACATCCCTCGGGCCTTGAAACTGACCAACGGAAGGTGAAGAAGGAAGCTGAGAGCAGGACCTTCACCTTTTACAGTGTGACCTACTACTGGATCCCAACTCCATAAAAGATTATGATCCGACCCCCAAGGGAGTACGGGTCATAATTGTCATGACCTGACCCTGAAGGGTGTACAGGTAATGACTACCCCCAATGTCAAGTCTTTCACAAGGTTACCCAGGTCTGTCCACTAAGATGCTGCAGCACAATTGATCATTGATCCAGCATCTGACAGATCGACGACTCTGCGCCGGCTTGATTTTCCCTGGCTCCCCCAGCATGCCTTGAGGCTCCTAGGTACCTTCCTCCACAATTGATCGTTTCGTCCCATTGAGTGATGTGGAGTGTCTTTGGTAGCAGGTCCATATATCCTGCATAATTGCGTTGTTATCATCCTTTCCGCCAGTGTAGTGGGTGACATTTTTGAGTTTAAAAAATCTGAATAAAATAGACATCAAATCACATAAAAAACAAAAAAAGTATTTAAAATAATTTGAAATCAAGAATACATGTGTGATGTACACATAAATGAATTTTAAAAGATCAACAGCAAATCAAAAAGTGTTTTGGAATTTGGATTTGAAAATTTATGAATCTTGAATGAAAGTTAATAAAATTGAATGAAAATTTGAATTTTTGGCCAAAATTGTTGCTGTTTAATTACTGCTGTTGTCCACCGCCTTTAAACTGCTACTGTATCCTGGTATCTGTGACCTTATTTTCAGCTTGGTTATGCCATTCTAGCTCCATAGTCTATTTTCCGGTGTACACTTCAACCTTTCAACATGAGCAGTTTTTTCTCTTCCATGAATTCAAAATTCTATGTGATACAGACTTCACTCCAAACATTGAGTTACCTAAGCAACCATAGTTGCTATGCAGAGTCCTATTGGTTTGATGCAATCATCTGGTCACAGATGGGGTCATTGCTGCTTTGCAGGTATACCTGCAGTTACAGCTTGACTTACCATAAAAATGAATAACTATCATCTAGATTTGACTCAAATCTGTATGGACATATACACATCACTTTCCACCATGAACAACTTCAATGCCGGGGAAAATTGTGATTGGTAGGTGTCATAGTCACGGAATTTGGTTGGCTAGTAAGACAATAAGGAGAATGCCACCTTTACGGATACCCACACTCGATCCAAACTCTTACCACTCGACTCTGCAGTGTCTCTGTCCAACATTCTATTGACAACTCCATGCCTGGAATTCCAAAAATTGATTTAGATAGAACCCTTTCAGGTTCAGTTTTGAAATGAGAAAATTTGAAACCAAGGGCTTTAAATATATAACATTAATGCAAATGGTTTGGTCAGTGACAAAATTTAAAGTTCTGGCATTTCTGCCGTGACTCTGTAATTTCATCTTGACTATTCCATAGCATACTCTATCTGATACACTTCGTTTCTCATTTGCTCTTTGGTCTCCCATTAAGCAGTATGAGCATGAAGTCATCATTCCCATAGCACCTAAAATGGACTGACTCTTCCTGCTGAAAAAATTACAAAAAATAAACTCACCATCAGCATAGAAAAGAAAATTTGATTTATTGCCGATATCCTGGCTGACTTGCCTGATGTGCTTGTCCAATACAATTTCTTTCATGATCGAGCAAATTGTTCGCTCGTTTTTCAATTCAGAAAAAAAATCTAAATTTCTAAAAAATTTAATGACAACATTAAGGCAGTAAGACAATCTTGAAAATTTGAGAGGAAAAAAAATTTTTGCAAATTTGATTTTGAATGCAGAAATATTTAAAAATTTGAAGTGTAACAATACAAAAATAAAATGCAAAAATACTGTGCAGCTGTGTCAACTGCATGAACTGCCGTAAGGTGCTGTTCCTCCTTTTAGACGATTATGGCACCTTTGGCATTCATATCACCTTTCACCATCAAAGTTCCTTTTGAACATGAATACCTCATTGACCTTGAGGTGATTTATTTCCAAATCACAATTCTCAGTTCTTTCAAAAATCATCTGATCTCCTAACTTCTGAGGCTGTTTTACCATATCCAGGTGTTCAACTTCTTCTGTTTGAGTCCAGTTTGACTTGAAGTGAACTTCAAATTTACACTTTTCTTTCTCAAACAATTCCCCATTCACATTCTTCACCTTCATTTTAACACTCTGTGGCATTTGATCCTGTACAATGATGCTATTTATCACCTCTGGCTTCTTCTTTCCACTCTTGTCTTCTTTCTTAGCTATCACATTTTCACCACAATTAGCTTTCAGATCTGTCCCAGAAGACGTGACTGATTGCTTCTGAGGCTCAGATGACAGCCTTGAAATAGGACTGATGAAATAAAGCTTTTGACTCACAGGTAGTGATTGCTGCATGTGCTGAATATTGAGCTTCTCTCCTATGATACATTCCTGAAAATATGCAGACCATTGATGTTTATATTGATTTGCAGTATTTCCAAGGTATCTGACTTGATTGACTCTCTCAACATTTGCTGCATCACTACCTACAGTGTGTCCAGACTGTATACCACAACCAAATCTACTGTCTATACCATATTCATTATCCCACTTTGTCTTTTGTCTGTTCCTGATAAAATTCAGGCTTCGACAGTCTGATGTATCATGGGAGTAATTCCTATGGTAATTACAGTATGGCTTCTTGACCTTTCTACCTTGTTGATTCAGGATTTTTCCCTCTTCAACAGTTGCAGTCAAGTCTTTTAAAGCTTGGCTGTTAGCTATAGTCCTTTCACACAAACTCTTGAAACTTTGCATCATCTTGGCAAGCAATATAGATATCTTCAGTATGAGGGATTCACTATTAGGTTCATCTAAGATTATTCCTGATTGAGGAATATGCTTTTGAATCCCCTGTATAGCGGTATTCTCATTTGAAGTATCAGTTGTAGCTTTTTGTTGATTAGTTTTTCTTCGATTTTGCCTTTTTCGGGCGTAAATTGAAATATTTCTGTCCTCATTGGCAACAATTTCTTGCCTCTTCTCCTTTGCCACACTTGAAACATTCTTTCCTTCATAAATTCTGGAAGCAAGACTTTTCGGCTTCTCAATCTTATAAACTTCTTCTGCAAGATCATGCCAGCTTTCAAACTCATTACTTTGATCTTGCAACTTCATCTGTAACTCTTCTGAACTCTTATACATGAATGTCTCAATAATAAAGCCATTTTTAAACTCTTCTGACACATTATCATAAATGGCTTCTACCAACTCACTAATTCTCATGAGGAATTGAACTCGATGTTCATCAGGTTTCATTTCAATATTAGATAGTTTTCTCTTCTGCATCCATATATTGTATCCTGGTGCATACACTTGAATGATTTTCTTTCTGGCAATACCGTAAGAAGTACAGTGTTTGATTATACTCTTTGGTACACCTTTGGAAAGTCTTCGTAGTGCTGCAATTTTGATCCTATCTGGGGTATTCAGCAGAAATTCTCCTTCTAGCTTATTGAGAAAACTGACTACTTGTGGCTCTGTCATGTCATCAAGAAGTAACTTTGGTTCAACAGCTCTAGCTATATCTGAAACAGTAAGCTCAAATGAGGAATCAGATCCATCAGAATCTGATATATCTCTTTTGATCTTCCTGGATCTATGCTTTCTCTTCCTAGCTTTTTTGTTACTAACTTGATCACTGTCTGTTGCTGCATCACTTGTTTCATGAAAATTTTCTCTCACTGTATGACATTCAGCTTTTGGGCTGATTTGCCTTTTAGCTTGAGGTTTTTTCACAATAACACTGGATGAAGCAGTATTAGACAATGCCATAACTTTTTGCACTGACTCATCTACTCTGGACTGCTGCAACTTTTGGTCATCAGCAATTGCCTTTGCAGACGTCATTGGCAAATTTTCTTCCACACTCCTTCCTTGCAGATCACCTTGACTCATAACTACTGATCTCAGATTTTCACCACTCACCATTGATTCCTGACATTTGTCGCCATTGATCTTGGATAATATAGCAAATAATGAATTGATCATCGATTGCATCTTCTCCATATTTTGATCAACTTTCTGGCACCAATCGTAATCAAATCCATGGTAATTTGGCGAATTTCGATGGTGACAATAATCGTAATTTGATCGCAGTTAATCACAATAATCTACTGAAATCTTTGCCATAAATGGATTGGCAATATCATAATCGAGTCCAAAATTGGGCACATTTTTCTTACTTGGCATCTCAACTTCCCTTCTCTTTGAGAAACCATCAGGCATATCAGAACTCTGGGTGACTCTGTGCTTTTCAATGATGCAAGTCTTAGAAGCCACTACTTGTTATGTTTACTTCTCTGCTTAGGTCAAAAGACGTCAGCAATATAACTCAAGTCCTATTGGCTTGTACCTAATCGACTACTGGAGGTCACTCAAAGGAGCTTCCTATTAGCAATCAACTAAACACAGTGCAACAGTCCTTAAGCAGAAATAAACACAACCTTCAGTCACTAATAAGTAACTGGAATCCAACAGCTTGCACCTGAAAAACTACCAGAATACTCCAGAGAACCTTACCCAATAGTTCTCGTAAAAGTCGGGGATGTGAGACGCTGCTGCAGAAAAATATATGTGGCTCAATATAAAAGTCGATAAATAAACACCACTTGGCCGCCCCACTTTACTGGTGTGAAAATAACAAAAACAAAGGATGACGGATGGGCGGCTCCCACAAAACAACATAAAATTATGAGAGAATGATCACCACCTATCACATATTGCCTTATAAAGGCAGTCATGCCCACGTAATGACGCCTTCCCGCCATTTTCACAATTTGCATGGATGGGATGCCTGCTACCATAAGTGCATCCCCAACAAAAGCTTTTCCCATTTTTTTTTATTTGTTTGATTCGACCAATCAAATAAATACCAGTCGAATCGCCACTGACATCAGCCCGATTCTATATTATTTCTGGCCAAGCACCATTGAAGAAGCACGGCAAATCAAAGCTGACATTAACAACACCTCCAACGCCTGAAAGTTGATGAAAAATTGGTTAAATGAATTATTGGAGATGGTCCAAATCCAAGTGCTAAGCAACGAAACAAAATGGCTTACGGAACCCTCATAATGCAAGCACCTCACCGCGTTGCAACTAAGAAAATGGATTATATGTACAATCATTTCAATATCCTTCCCATCATCTTTGAAGAAATGCGGGCGAGATGACGTTCCGAAGGTGATAATATCACCATTGACAAATGATACCAAGAAGATTGTTGGTTCTTCCTAACTACACGATGCAAATGAGAAAACTTGTGCCTTGTGAACCCTTCCTGTTAACTAACTGTGATGACGATGAACATCTCCCTCAACTGCTACACTTAGAAGAAATGGACGTCGATATCGACATCCCAACCCAACTAAAAGCTGACCAGGAAACTGAAGAGGAGGCAAGACGTGAGTATCTCAGAAGACAGCATGCCTTTCAAATGGCACAAGGTACAGCACCTCCATTGCCTTCTGAACCCCCGAAATCACAATTGGACTGGTTTCTAGAGAATGTGGTGTCTCAGGCCTCGCCAAATGAGTATATTTTAGGCACTGAGCTCACCAGTGAGGATGTGTATGGTCAGGAGACCACCACCCCTGGTGGTGAACGGGCTGAGCCATGAATTACGCTCACGCAGCTGAAGCCGGAAGCCACTAAAGACTCCAAAGATGCTGAAAATTGACATAGGTCATTGTGGAAGAAACCCCACTGCCTCCGATAGCAGCCAGCATCCCTCATTCTATGACAAGAATTGAAGAAAGTGAAGAAAGTGACTATGTGGTGGAAGTAGAAGATGAAACCTCAGCCATCTCGGACGAAGAAGAAGCTACAGAGCAAAGACCAGCAAGGATTAACCACCCTCAGATCCAATCTACAATGGCGAAATCGTCCTTAATGGAAATCGAACACATCATGATAATTGCCGCAAGTTTTGGCATGGTTCGACCAATGGCTGCCCCGCAAAGTTCTCCATATGCCTCTATTTGTTGCACTGCCACACAGCCTTTCCAACCTTCACGAGCTCCTCCAACAGCCACAGGAGTTTGGAGGCCAGTCCTATGCACACTGCCTACTCCACAAATCATGCAGCCCATCCCCCAATATGGCCCTCGAACGACGCCAATTAATTGTAAGCAATGTGTTATGGATGTACAGCATCAGTAAGAAATACATCTTCTAGAACTGGTGCGCATAAACCTCCCTGTTATGCTGGCCGACCCTCCACCGTCGCAGGGACAGCCAATTGTTGAAACCTCGGGCTGCAAAAATTTTTGAAAGACTCCCTCTGCCCATGGAGGAAGTCGTTTTTTACACATACTTTCTTTTTTCTTTTTTATTTCTTTTCAATTTTTCATTTACTTTAGTTTCCCTTTTCCATTTTTTGGTGGACATCAATTTTCTTTTTCCACCTACAGTAACACGACTATTACCCTGACTCTACTATTACCATAATCCAAAAATTACCGTAATTCTACTATTATGGTAACTACCAAACCTGTATGCTTCACCATATAACCTATAAATCGACAAAAAAATCGACTGTATATGCTTACCATATAACCTATAAATCGACGAAAAAAATGACTGTATATGCTCACCATATAACCTGTAAATCAACGAAAAAATCGACCATTTATGCTTACCATATAACCTATAAATCGACCAAAAATGACAAATAATAGGTTATACACAAAAGATAGGGATATGCTTAACCATATAACCTATACGGTCCATCCTTACTATTCATATTATTTTACTAATTCTATAAAACACAAAATCCAAAAACATTAATAAAATTACAAAATCCAAAAACACTAATAAAATTACAGAATCCAAAAAATTACAAAATCATAAAACCCAAAAAGATTATTCAAATTTTAGGTGCTGCTAGCCTATAAAAATTTTTTTTTTGATAAACCAGTGCAAAAAGCCACTGCAAAAATATTTTCAAATTTTTGGCCACATTTTCCCTCAATTTTCGGTGCATTTTATTTTTTGTGATACTTCCACATTCCTGTGTCATTTTTTTTGTATCAAAAATGTAATCACATATTTTAGTTTATTTTAGAAAAAATAGAGATGCAGGAAAGGGATTTGCAACTGACCGACCAATGACTTTGCCACAACATGCAGACCAAGTGACGAACCTGAAATTGACCCAATTTGGCCGCAATGGCAATGTCATACTCCTTACAACAGAAGGTCTATTCCAACAAAGCAGAGGTCAACATAGGCGTCACTTGCCAGCCATTGCAGCACAGCCCTTGGTATTTGTTGTGTCAAGCAACCTAGTAAGTAGTGGAGTTTGAGCCAAGACAGACCAGGTCACTGGGAGTCGGCCAAATGGTAGTTTTTATGATGCTGGTGTAACCTAGCCGAAAAGTTTTCTACCTCCCGTTGGTTAGTTTTGACAGATTGGTTGGGCACTCTGTTGCTGGCAAAGTCGTGATTGGGAAGTTGACATGCAAATCAAAAAATGGACAACTGGTGGCGCAGACATTTGCATAGCAAGGGAGCACCACAGAAAGATGGAAGTGATAATGATAATTCCTTTGTCAGTTTTTATTATATTTTTGCAGTTGTTTATGCTGGCGTCCATCAGTGAAACCTTTCACCAGCAACTCGTATTAATTTACATAAATTACTTACTGGTGCATCCCCATTCTTTTTAATATTTATTATATTATATTAGTGTATTATTTTAGTGTCCAATACTGCTGTAGGAGCGAAGGGCCAAAGGTCCAGGTACCGTCACTTGCTGACGTCAAGCGAAAGGAAGACCTAGAAAATGAATCCATCAATCTCAAAAGATGAAGAGGATGCAGAGAGAAAAATCAGGTGTAGATGGCATTATTAAAAATTTGATCAGACGTTTTTTGTGCATCATGGATGGAGTACAGTAATATATCACAAAGACAGCACAAACAAGGGTTCACAGCAATTTCCATGAGCCAAAACTTGACCTTTTCTGCATGAGTGTACCATTGTTTTTTGATTTTTGGTTTTTCAATAGAAGTAACTCATAGTGATGACAACGAAAATGGGATAAAAAAATTTGAGTAACCAACGCTATTATGGGCTTTCCAAGCTGTTTTCAAATTACAAAATACTACATATTTAGGCAAGCATTTAGAGATTTGATAAGCAGTGGGCTGCTTATCGACTTGACAAAAAACTGTCAATTGAGCATTGTATTGCAGCACAATTGATCATGCAAAAATTTATCACGATACATTATCTGTGAAAGCCGTAATTTTCGAATTTTTGTATGCTAGCTGTAAAAATTTTTATTAACTCTTCATTGGCTGGCAGCACTGCCAAAAACCAGACAATCATTTTATATCCTGAAGATCAAAACTTGCTTCGGTGTTATAGTTGTTAGAGGGTGTTCTGCTAAACTCATAAGTTTTTCATGAAGAATATGATTGTGTTCATAATTGTGATCCAAATCAGCCTAGTTGTAGTGGTGCATCTGGCTATTCTTTACACGGCATGCCCGGCACTCACCACCACCCTTACAACCACCATTTTGGAACCATCTACGTGGCTCGGTTAGTGCAGTTGGTAGCGCATCTGCCTTGTATGCAGAAGGGTTCGAGCCCATCACCGAGCGTTATTTTTCTGACGAGCCGGCCACGTGGATTTGGGCATACGACATCCTGGAATTTACTTAGACACGATTTCTGAGAGGTTCTATTTTCCCTATGATAAGGTGAAAATTAATCATATCTCAAAATGAGATATGTGTACTCACTACATGACAGACGATACTCATGCTGTGTATGCATGATTTTTTACACACATGTCTTACAACATCCTTTGTTGTGAAAGTTCACACTGTATTAACACATTATGCAAAAATTAGTAAAAAACAAACAGCACATTTCATGGATAAGCAGATTCTAGCTTTTGTACACATAATATGCTGTCAGCTTCAAAAAAATTCAATCATAAATTTGCAAAACTATGATCCTACTATTTACTGTAGTGGTTGGTTTGTCCTGCATTGTTGGGAGAATTTTAAAAAAACCTGAGGGTCATAGAATCTAACGGTTTTACTAATTTTTTGCATTTTGGAAAAACGCCTGAGGGTCATAGAATCTAACGATCTAACCGTTTTACTCATTTTTTTACAAGATTTTAGCAGAAAATTTTTTGGGACACATTTTTTACGTACTCGAAACACATTTTTCGATGATTCCCTGAGCTTGAGCATTGTTTTCGGGACACGTTTTTAACTATTTCGGGGCATGTCTTTTTACAAAGCACAGAGAAAATCGTGTTCCGAAACATTGGAAAACGTGTCCCAAAAACAATGCTTAGGCATAGCGAATCATCAAAAAACGTGTCCCGAGTTCGTAAAAAATGTGTCCGGAAATAAATTTTTTTTAAAAATTTTGTGAAAAAATGAGTAAAACCATTAGATCGTTAGATTCTATGATCCTCAGGTGTCTTTCAAAAATTTTTTGATAGACATATTGCGTCATCAATTTCAATGTCCAAATCAAGTCTGTCAATGCATACTTTCTACATTTAGATCGATTTCTAGGATTGAAGCTCCAACGTGTAAAATTCTACTTCCTTATAGAAAGTACGCTCGAAGCTTCATTTGTGTACTGTTTTTTTGTTTTTTTTCACATGTCTTCAACTCCTTTTCAAAAAAAATTTGTTTTAAAAAAACAGACCATATAAATTTATTACATTCTGTGGTCAATTCAAACCCAATACTTTCCTCAAAGACTCAAAAACGACGGCATTGGTTACTCCATTTATCAAACCAGTAAAATTAGGAACTCTATGGTTCACAATTGTCAGTAAACAACAAGCCAAATGAGCAATCGTTTAACGTGCACTGAAGAAAAAAATTGGAAAAATATCCTCATGTAGGAAGAGAATAACAAAGCTTCCAGTATTGGAGCAGTTCCAGTACATCGCAAGGTAGATATTGAAATTTCCGATCGAAAGATACCCAACACCTCCAGCAAGTATCTATTGAGCGTTTCTGCCACACTATGCAAATTTTTTTTGCAAAATATACTTTACTGGATAGAACTCGTCAAGATATTTCTTGCGCACAAAGGAAATGAGGGATTCGTTCGATTGTGATCGTTGCAATCACTTGCGACAAATTTTCGAGAAAAAAAGTATAGATGGGCCTTAAGGATTCGCAGATATAGACAGAAACATACAGAAAACCAGAAATCAGATTGAATCTCCAATATGTCTACCAAATCTGGTTTTTTCTCCCTTAATCCCATTCGTCGTTTAACACAGCTGGATTTTGTTTCTTGTGAATAAAAGTATTATCTGCGTTTACAAGGGGTTCCGCAAGCAATGAATGCATTTATTATCACCATATATTTCTTGAAATTTATAGTTCCATCGCAGGTTAGCACCTTCTATCGTCGTATTCATCCCGATAACTCTATCATATTTCTCATTCCTACTTTTTTCCTGTAGATTCTATATGGTAGGGTAAGCTTTCAGATTGCAGGTTTCATTATTTTTCATACGAATTTAAATATTTACAAAATTCCGACGAAGCAACATTCTAACCTCTCAATTCGTGCCCCCAATCCCACAAAAATACATTCACCTATCTTCATTCAACTTAGATCTGCAGCCATGTCGCTGTGAGAAATGTATGTTCTCGGGCGGATTAATTCCTGGTGGTCTTGAACCAGACTACTTTATGGACTCTGGGGCCCAGATTGTATACCCCTCCTTTACGTGCTTTTTCGTTTAGGGTACCACTAAACTTTGCACATTTCAAGAACTTTTATGAATTTGCAAAAGTAACTCGCAAGAAAGCCATCAAAAGTTTTTTTCAAATTCCAATCATTCTACCCAGATTTTCGAGTCGTATGTCTTATATGTTTCTGAAACGAAAATTAGCATTAATAACCACTATAAATATAGTTCTTGTTGATGCGAAGCACGAACAGCACTGCTGAGTAATAAACTTCTTATTCATTAGAATTTTTATATAACACATAAGTTGTATGGAAAACGTCAATTTTATTAGAGTGAATAAACCATCGTGAACTAATATTACTTGAATTGTTTTTCAGATGTTCTCAGTTAGAGGTCCTGGATGCTTCGCCGGCGAAGATGAAATCCTTACTTTCTATCATGGACCCCAAGAATTTCGCAATATATCAAATATTGTGAATGGAGAATCCATCCTATCACTTTCATCCACAAATTATAATGAAAATCAGACAATTTTCTATTCAGAACTGAAAAGCTGGATTCATTTTGATCCAAGAGCCGTAGTCAATTTTTTGTTCGTCCAACTAGAAGATTCACATTTCTTGCACATCACGGCTGACCACCTGATTTATAAGACTGGTTATAACGACGCTATGAATTTGACAAGAGCTGCAAACATTCGTGTTGGTGATCATCTTTACGTCAAATATGGCGATTCAGTACAGAAAAAGAAAGTGATCAAAATTCAACAAAAGCAGGCATTAGGTGCTTATGCACCTCTCACTGAATCACGTAACTTATTTGTCAACGAAATACTTGTATCCTGTTTCACCCATGTAGAAAATGTTTATCTTCAAGAAATTATGTTTCGATATGCTGCTTTTATAACATATTTCCTCGATACAGTCATACCATTTCTGAAATCTCCAGGTATCGCTTTTTCATTGATCAACTTTCTCGATTTGTCATATTTGTTTGCGCATTGCTCAGAATAAAGAGTCGATGATCATGTAACATACATTTCAGATGTAATCCAATCGATCAGTATTTAGAATTAATAGTTTGTGTCTTCTTGAATGCACTGATTAATAAGGTTGTAGAGTGTTGACGTTTTTGCAATTTTTTAATACCGTGAGTCATGCATTACTGGAAATTTCTGAACATTCTCAAATGCCCTGTTGAGGTAGTTGTTTCTCATTGCTCAGCATTTCCGTATACCCTAAGCTAAGTCTGAGGAATTTAGCTGTTAATATTTAGCTGTTAAATAATTTTGCAACAATTCGATATTCAAGAAATTGGTTCAGCAAAAAATTTTGAATGAAATTCTTGTTTTTCTACTGTCTTTTCTAGTTTAGGCTTCTGTACATATATATTCATCTTGGTTCAACAACCAAAATATTACCTTCATACTTTTCCTAGAAACACTGACGCAGTCGACAGCCCTGCAATTGATTATTCAACTAATGGGTTCATGGAAAACTTGGAAAATGGTCATAAACATCAAAACGGTTTTTCTTAAATTTGTGCAGCAAATAAAACTAACTAAAACTAAATAAACTAATAATAAAAATAGAAACAAGGGTATTTAATTAAAACTCCAGACAGAATTGGTGGATCTTTTACTGACATGAATCTTTTGAATTCTGTTCTTCTGGGTGTTAAAATCGTTAATTTTTAACTTGGTAGAATGTCAAATTAAAAAAACTTTCTACGGAGCTTATCTTCATTCAAGAATTCTTGAACGTTTAGTTAAATGTAAAATGAAAAATCCTGGGTAGAAAATATTCCAATAAAGTATGTGAAACGTACCAGTTTTATTCTTTCCAAGAACAGATGATGAATTTCTCATTCATAAACCCAAGGGGGAGCACCATGTTTTTGGAAGAGAGAATAAATTGACGTTGAATATACCTGAAAAACTTGGCTTTAGTAAGTCTTTTTTCAATGGTTTATGGGACAAACGTCACTGGCAGGATAATGAGTTTTTTCCACTAGATTAATGAAAGAAATTAAGAAGGATATACCAATTTTCATGATGAACGATTTTTAATCATATGCCGGAATGGGACAATGGAAAGCCTTTTTTCGGAAAGCTCTTTTTGCATATGTCACAATCTCTTTTCATCAATTTAAGTTTCACGCCACCTCGCAAAAAATATCGTCACGCATCACGAGATCATAAATATTTCAATTTTTATAAAATCAAGATAATGTTTTCTTGAGGGTTGATTATTACATTTAGCTTTTTTGTACTTATGGGCCAAAGCTAAACTGTGACATTCTATCCAGGTGCTTCAATGCATATATTTTGGTGATTTTGGTATGCTTCATAGAATAATATGGTTCCAATCACGTCAAATCCATTTTGTTTACCTCATATAGATATGATTTTGATCGGGTTTCGAAAAAAATATAACGTGATCATGTGAACGTGCATAATTTTTATGTTTGTCTTCTACTTCTATTTTAATAAAATCCTCATATGAATTATTTTATTACCCCCATACATATAGGGATACGTTTCATACGTTTTGTGGATGATGACGGATGCTGATCTGTAACTTTATCGAAATTCGCCTTTCAGACACCAAAATCCACAAGATTTCGTTACTGATTACAGTGAACATCCTCATCCTCAGAGAAAAATCCGCGTTTCAGTGAAAAAAATCTGCCATTCAAATCCACCTTTCAGACATCAATCCGCCGTCTGCAATCCCCACCGAAATTTGCGTTTCAGTCATGGTTTGGGATGACAGACAATGCAACAGGCTGATTTAACCTAAGATCGGATTTTTGTAATTCTATTGTTCAATTAAGATAACTGTTTCAATAAATTTCTAAAATCGACGAATAGGACTGTTTATCAATTTTAAAAACGTGGTTGCCTATAAGAAGCTATACTTCATTCATTTTGGAATGATCGACGCAGCGGACGAGTTTTCGGCAAAAGCAGCCTCACTAGAGATCAGAAAATCAGTTTGGATAATTTTCAAACGATTGAAAGAAATGATCATCAAGGACTCTGTATTATGAATGTAAAATTTATTGAATGGAGACAACGAGAATTCCATAATTTTGAATTAAACTTTGTTTGCAACCTTGCTGCATCGATCATTGAAAAATGGATGGGGTATAGTTTATTCAAAATTTAAATCGTTTATATGTCTTCTTGATAGGGGTGATACTTTATTGAAGATTTTCGTTGCCTCCACCATCACTTTGTTCCATTATTCACCCATTTTCACACCCAATTATGCAAATTGAAAACGAACTTATCCCTGCAAATTTTCCAGGCAAACAATTGTTATACACAGAGTTGAATGCATTTTTTAAGAGATTTTCAATAATATATGGTAGGTCTCATGATGGGTTATCTTCTAATCAATTACATTTTTGAGGAATTTCCAGCTTTCGCGAAATCACCTCGTACATGTTGTACATGTAGCGCTTTCCGGAAAAATCACAATCGTATAATATTGCTGTCTGCTACATATTCTTAAAATGCGTTTAAAAAATTGAACTTTAAAACGGGTACTGTTCTATATTTCTGAAATCTACTGTTCAAACCGCTCATCATAAAGAGCAGAGGATAGATGGGCTTACTCAACTTACACTTTTGAAATACAGTTAAAGCTATGAGCTGAAATTCTGAAGACAGTACATAATTTGTTATTTTTTCAAATTTACAGACGTTGTCAAAATCCTGACCACATAGAAATGGTTGACATCATGAAATCAGACATGCACAGATGTCTACAAAAAACTTGTAAAAATATGACCACGCAAATTCCAGGTTTTTCATGCGCAAAAGTATCTCGACTATTCAACTTCCGTTTGAAAATAAATGCAGTACAGTGAATCTACTATAGTTCATTCGATTTCAAATGATAGACGAGGCAGAAATGAAGAAGGTAGGTTCAATTTGGCACGGAATTTTCGCCTACGGGGTACTTAATAGTGTAAAAAAACGCTTGATTTCATTGATTGAGAAAAGGGAAGCCTAAAATCAGTGAAAAAACGTCATGCTTATCCAATACCGATTTGAACAGTACCACGCGGTTACTGGTGTGCTAATCGACAAATTTTGACCTACAGATCATCAGCTAATCGGAGGAAAGTTTTAGCAGCTCTGTTTACCGCTCACCGGCGAAAAAATTCTTTCATTGATTACAGTAATAACACCACTAGTTTGGCGTGTCCCAATACAGCGAAATACACAACAGCGAAACTCAAAACGGCGTTTCTCGAAACAGCAAAATCTCAAAACGACAATTCTTATTATTGCGAAGTCTTAATAAAGTTATTCTCAAAACACTGAAGTCTCGAAACAGTGATCCTCAATACAGCGAAATCTTAGTTCAGCGATTCTCAAAACAGCGATTCTCAAAAAAGCGAATCTCAATACAGCGAATAGTAAAAATTTATGTGTTAGAGCACACCTACAGATCAATTTTATAATAAATACGCAAATTAGGTATATTAAAATTAGTTGAGATCCATTTTTAGTTTCATTTGGCCGTTTAAGTTTCACATGCTTCTTTGCTGCAGTTGCGGTAGGTATACACGATTTAACCATTCCAAAATCACAAAAAAAATATCTGTCAAAACATTTCTGCAAAACGGTTGAGAGGAAACAAAAACAAAAAATGGTCATAAGGACACCCAATTAAATTTATGTTGTCTAAAGCTTAATTGCAAAAAAAATAAATTAATTAAATAAATAAAACAAAATGAAATAAGCAAATAAGATGAAATGAATAAAATAACTAAGTCTTAAAGGAAAAACACAAATAATAAAGAAATGAAAAGTAAAATAATATAATAAAAAGTAAGTAAACGTAAAAAATAGAACAAAAGTGCACAACCTGGAAAAATTAAATAAAAAGAACAAAAAGTGGCTCAAAATAAGAAGACTTCAAAAAGGAATAAGTCAATAAAAAGAAAAAACAAAAAGCATACACGAAGATGTGTTATTAATAAACAAACTAGGATATAAAGCTATAATTTCGTGAAAACACATGCGATAGAGCCATAATGTCAGAAATCAGGAGATTCGCGTCAAAATGTGTGACAAGCATCCATCAGATCGAAATAGAGGACCAAATAGATCATGCGTCAAAACGTCTTTCCCGCCCAATCTCCATTGGAAACATCACTTTTTTAAAATTCACCTTGTTGAGAATCTATTGTGAGACTTCGTTGTTTTGAAAATCGCTGTTTTGAGAATTGCTGCATTGAGTATCGCTATTTTGAGTTTCGCTGAATAAGGGTGAAATCACTAGTTTTTCCGTATTGAACTTACTTTCATGAAATCGCTGCATCGATTATTTCAGAACTAGTTTATTAGAAAATGCCTCGACGGGGCAGAAAAAAAATATATACTTGCTTCGATAGTTACCAAGCTAGAAAAAGAAGTGGACTAGATTTTTGAGAACTCTGGTTAAAGTTGGAAAAAATTCACTTTCGTTACATTGGATTCTTTCTCAAAAAAAATATTCCATGTCTGTGAAAAAGTATATTCTGCAGCATCGTGCATTTTGTCCTTCCCCTGGCATCAACTACAGTAAAATTTTTGTAAATGAAAATTATATGCACATTATTTCAAATGTAAAGAAATGGTAAATCAATAGCCTTCTAACTCCCGACCGATTCAAAACTTTTGCCCCTCACATTAGCTGAAAAATGGACAGGGAGGCATATAATAGTCATAATGTCGACATTGAGCTCGTTATAGTCTTGATGACATTCAAATTATACCGAACTTGAGATCAAACCGAGTCGTCTTTTTTCGAGATAATCTTGAGCTCGAGCTTAGACCCCTTTAGTGCAACTGCTCCTTGATTACCTACGGAGTGAATTCTATACGATATGTTATATAATATGAATGAATTAAACGTATCCTACACAATCGATTCAGTTCTAAGAAAACTTAATTCTGTAGTTTTTTCGAAAAAAAACTGGTGGAATTCTATGTGTCACTTTCCCAGAGTTGATTCCGGTTTTATTGACACTAAATTTAGAAAAAAAGCTCAACTCAGTTAGAAGCACACATGTGTGAGAGAGACATGGGGGGGGGGGCTGCAAACTACCTCAAGGGTTTTTTGAAACTGGAAAACTTGTTATGAAAAAAACTTTAGGATCAACTTTTCTTGAATTTTTTGTCTCAAAAAGCGCCAAAAAACCAAGGTCCACCCCAGTACCCTCCTCAAAATTTCGGAAATGCACATGTTTGGTTGCAAAGTGTGTTGATGCACTCAGCTCCAGAATATACTTTTTCAAAGGCATGAAAATTTTTTTTAGGAATAATGAAATTCCAATATAACGAGTGAATTTCTTAAAATTTTAACCCAAGTTCTTAAAAATCTAGTCCACTTCTTTTTCTAGCTCGGCAACTATCGAGGCAAGTATATACTTCTTTTTTCTGCCCTATCGGGGCATTTTCTAATGAACTAGTTCGCCTCTTTTTAGCGCAGCCTCAATTCGCTTCGGTCGAAAACCGTTAAACCAAAAATCCCAATAACGCAACTGATTCAATTAAAACTGCAAAAGAATCGGGCGCTAATGCTGCAAAAATTATTTTTTTGAAGCCGTAAGTTTATATAACAAAATTGTCAAATTTTGCGGTTTCCCAGACTTTGGACAACCATATAATTGAATGGAGGCCGTATTTTTAAATAATAAAAAATCGCGTTTGAGATTGCACCCCCAAGATTTGGTCGAAAATAAAAATCAACAAGGCGAATGGCAAAGCCGGCCACCATTGGCCGAACCTGCGAAATGAGATAAAAAATGTGAGTTACAGTAAGCATGTTTTTTTCGAGACGCAAGTACACCGTGAAAAATTTCGCATCGTGTGACTAGGATAATTCTGACCTGATCGGGAACATCCGTAAGCCTTCTTCCAGGCCCGGACAATAGCACAATAAAGCAGCCAGTACTGTTTCGAAAACCACGCCGAAATTCAACGTCCAATTTCTGAAACAATTACCATTAAAAATTTGATTTTTGAAGGTGAATGTAAAATCAAACCTGCAGGCTCATAATTCAGAAAAAATATTCCACAGTATTTCGCGCATAGAATTTTGAATATAGACAAATTGAGCTTTGATT
>CAWUHX010000577.1:0-40407 GCA_963922205.1 Romanomermis culicivorax
CACACTCTATCAGATTCTTTTTCGGGGAAGAATCGATTTTTTTCCTTCACCCTCCCCCTAAAATTTTGGGGAAACAGTTACCCCCACACGACCTCAGGATCCTGTGGCCGTGAAGTATAAATGCGGCTTAAAGCACTTAGGACTAACAACTTGAATGTAGAAAATTTTGGCTCACGATGCGCGGTCACGACCAGTCTACAGATTTCTTTGCATATTTTTGCATTCCGAGGGTGCATAAACATGGAGGATGGGGGGGGGGGGGTAAACACACCTGCCTTATACCCGGGACACCCTGGCTCGAAAAAACCCCTTAATTTATTTGAAGACAGTTTTTTCGATTACTTTTATGAATATTATGCATGATAAACATGCTGATGGAGCTTTTTCGTTTTTTCTGCTGATTCACTCCCACCCCTTCATGATGAAAAATCCCAGAACTCACCCCACTGGAAAATCTTTACCGCGCATATCTGATCCCGCGGTCCATTTGAAAATAAACGGAACAGTCAACACGGGAATAAAAAATAAAAAATTTTGTACACTGCGATAATTTCATTGATCTTTCGCAAGGCAAGGCCGCTATGCAAAAAGTTCGATGATGGTCTGTCAGGAGAAGTATTCTTTCACATCCAGCATCATTGAATTTACTATACTAGTCACGTTTTGACAAAGTTCGTCGACTAATTGCTGCAAATAAACGAAAATAGTATAAATATCGAAAATTGGGAAAGAAATTGAGAATACAAAGTTCCATGAGAAAATTCGGTCATGTTTGGCGTTTTCACGATGCGAAAAAAGTACTTTTTTAGATTATGATAAACACTCAAGTTCTGTAAGTATACGTGTCATAGTTTTTAGGGGTCACTACTTTTGCACTGATAATGAGAAGGTTATCAAACTTTTTCAATTAATTCCTCATGTACTGAATTCCATCATCCGCAAGAAAATGTGGTTCAGCCGCAAGGAAATAAAGCACGTTTGTATAGCTTGCAAATTAAAAAAATACAGGAATAAGTAACATATAAGTGGATTTCCGAATTTTCAGTTCTTTATGACAACGATTTACTATAAGCATAAAAGTTAACTTGCCTTCGACGTTATTTACGAGCATTAAAAAGCAGACTAACTGAAAGTGGTTATGATTTGCTTTCCGTAATAAAATAGTTTTTGTTAGGCCATACCTGTTTTATTGGTGAAATTTTCCCATTTATCGAATTCTTATTGCAAGACAGTTGTTCCTCAAATAGACGATAATATAAAATAACAGAGTAATATTAAAAGCGATTGTGCTCATGCTCACTTCGATAACAGATCTTTGCGGAATAATTTTATCTTTATTTACATCGACGATTACGCGGATGTCTTGCATAGATTTACAAAATAACTTCTTCATGTCTTGAATATCGTTTCGTAAAACTGATAATTGATGTTTCATTTCCTTCGCGATCAAGCTGGCTTGTTCGCAACTTATGGATATGGATAACCGATTAATTTTTGCGGGGTCTAAAATCAGAAAAATTGAGCATGATACGGAGAAGTTTGAAATTTTGATTATGATGAAGTTGGAAGGATTAATTTCACAACAACGTTAGATACATGATATTTTCTTCGCTGAAATGCTAAACAGAAGTGGACATAAGGAAACAAGTGATAACTTCCGTTAACTACGTTTTCATTTCGTTTTCCACGCAGAACTACCAAACTTTTCATTTATAGATCTAAATATATATCATGGGTCTTGAAAAAAACGTGAAAAAGTAAGCACCAAACAGTGGTTATCTCTGTAAATATTTCATTTTGAGCGATGAAACTTGGCATACTTCATCTGCACATATGGAAACGTCACTTTGCGCGTTTTTATGTTCTGGGAATAAATAATAACGATTTGACATGTTTCTAAAATATGCCAAAAAATATTCGTCATTGCCCATTTTCAGGATTTTGCCAACGTCTGAGTACTACGACTTGTCATCTGTTATCATTAACATTGTTATGCCATCTACTGAACAGTAATTCTACTGGGTTTTAATGAGAAAAATATACTCTGAATGTTTACTTTAGTCTACCGAACTGTGAACAAAAAATAACTATAGGTCCTAAAAAACAGATTGTGTCTCTTAAACCAAATTGAAAGTTATGCGGGTTGTTCTGCTCGACTGGGAAATGGGTGACTTACTGTGATTCTATCACATCAACTAACAAAATAGTTTTCCTCGAAATTGCGCTCCCCTGCATGAGTAGGGGACTTTTATCCACGATGGAACCCCAATTTTGTCGATGTAACATTAAATTTATAATATGTTATTTTTGTAGAACTCATCAAATGACGACTAAATCTGTACCAGGTCCCCAAACTCGTGCATCTCAGGGTTGAAACATAATGATACTTGAATTTTACCTATACCTAACGGTCGTTGAAGTAAAAATGGACGCCGATTCGGTGTAACGCTCCTTTGAATTGTATTATATGCCACAGAATTGCTCTTATTTTTCTTTAAAAGTTTATTTTCCTCCGTCAAATTAGCCAAAAGTTGATTTTGTACAACTAACTGATCTTTTAGCAAGTTTTTCGATTTCTCGATTTCGACCATTTCTTTCTTGGAGTCGTCTAGTTGTTTCGTCAATTCACATATTTCTTCCTCAAACTTTTTTCGTTCGTAAGAATTTTGTTTAATTTGTTGGTCTAACATGGCTTGAATTTCGCTTAATTTGTAGCTCAATTCTCGATTAGAAGCACTAGCGGATTCCAGATCTTTAGTCAAATTAACGATTTGGTGAGATTTCGTAACGTTATCCTGACTCAAATCTGTGACCATTTTTCGCGCTTGCTGCAAACTCGTCGCCATATCTATCGATTGGAAACAATACATATAGGCAGCGTTAGTGTCCATCCCCTAAAAAACGTAGAAAGTCAATGGTACAGAAAAATGCAAAAGAGAATTAGGGAGGGGAAAGCAAAAATTTCTAGATACTGTGCGAAAACCTCAATCTATCCGGAGATTGGATAAAAAATTCGTCGTGTAACCGCTTTTTTGACCGTTTGTAAGCCATTTTTGTCAGTCTTCCCATCCTACGTGAAAAATTTCGAGAAAAATTTCGAAGTGAATGAGAACATAGCTACATTTAGGTTTTTAACTTATACTTAAATCATCATTTTTATCTTTCCATGAATGGAGGAAAGAAATTGTTGAAAAATTTCTTCAATATATGGAAACGTGTAGCTTGAGATGTTCAAATTGGGGACCAATTTTTGAGTTTCTAATGGTTACACACAATTTACAAACAGTTGTGTACTGTTCATCAACTTATCTATAAATTCTATGCAGAAGAGCCTGCTTCGTTTGTTGCACTTCAGTAGCAAGATGAATTGAAGAGCATTTTGTAAGTGATATTCATTATACCAGAAAATGCTGTAAGCTTGAAGTGTCAAATATGTTCTTCAGTACTATCAGTAATTAACGTTTTTCAAAACGTCATCTACAAAAAACCACGAAAATTATACCTGTTGTACATAAAACTGCATGCAACTTGATACCATATGAGGCGACTTCGGTACCACATGACTTAATTCTCAGCACCAGGTCATTGCTTTCTGTGTGAACCGATTTTAACAGCAAAAACGGGATAGAGAACTTGGAGATAAACCATCAACCATTGAAAACTAGATAATCATTCAACTAGGAAATAAACCAACCAACTTATCATGGAACAATCCATCGATCAACCAGGCAATCAGCTTATCAACTAACCAAACCAAAAAGAAAATCGATGAATTAAACCAGAAAATTATCCAGCAAATCAGAGAGCCAACCAAGCACTGGTTGCTTTAACGAACCAACTAGAGAATCAGATAAGCAAACAACTAACCAGGAAATCAACCAACCATCCAATCAGTAACCAGGTAATCAACCCATCAATCAGCCAACTAACTATTAAATCAAGAAATCAACCTATCGATCAGGGAATTGGCGAAATAATCAATCATGAAATTAACCAACCACCGAATCCAACTATGGATTCAACAAACTAAGCAGGAAATCAACCAACAAATCTGGGAATCAACATATGAACCAACCAGAAAATCAACCAATGATCCAATCCAACGATGGAATCAACACATCAATCAGGAAATCAACCAACCGAACAGGGAATCAACCAATCGATGAATGCGATGCACTAGAAAATTTTGAGATTTGAAATTCTAAAACGCAATCAAAGTGAATTTTTTCGAAATTCTCTGACTTTTTATGGTTCCAAGCATAATTTTTCCCCTGACCTTCCAGGTTTGCTAGATACACTGGCCAGGCTTTTTTTTAGTCATTTTAGGAGCCTGGGCCCCTAAAAGTTCGGAAATGGCTCCTAAAATTTTAGGTCTAGGAGCCATTTTGGCTCCTAAAATTTTGACATATTCATTTATATTATAGTGAATTGTAGCTGTTTTCATTCAATTTTAGATTTGAAGTAAGTGTTTTACAGGCTCTAAAATCATAAAACTTCGAAAATTTTCCGGCGCTTCGCGCCGAATCTTATTATATAATTTTTTTAATTAGTCTATTCACTGTTTCTCTACAAATCAAACTTTCTGGAAAAAAATTCTCGACGAAGGGAAAAAACATGGGGTTTCGACATGGAAAAGATGAATTTTGGTGCATTTGGTGCAAAAGAATTCTGGTGATCAAAATCTCAATTTTTCCATTTTTGTTACTATTATTTTAAATATGGAGCCGAGTTTGAATTCATGATTATAATGGAATGGAGGTGATTTTCATAAATTTCAAGTTGAATTTGAGCTTGTCAAACTTGTGAAAGTATGAACATATTTTTTAGTTTGTAAAATGATATAATACATGTTTTTGAACCTTGTATGTTTATCGAATAAGTTATCCTTAAATTGATTTTCCAGCATTTAGTGTCAAAATCTGAAAAAAATCGTTGCATAGCGCCGGAAAGATATAGGAAACAACAGAACAATGAGAACAGAAGCTGCAATTTCAAATCCCTATACTTTTGAGTCGGAAGGAAATGAACTCAAGTGCAATCTTGGATGAAGATTTGTGAAAAATTAAACGAAATATCGCGTTTTTTGCATAAAAAATTTTCTTTGCACAAAGATTTCTCGGCCGATGTTTGTACGTGTGGAAATATGCCTGTAACTGAAAACGCTGGGTGGAAATCAAATTTTGAACAGTGATTTTTTAAAACTCGTATCAACTGATTGAATATCTACATAATTTAATTATATAGTACGTTCTACAGTGTGTTACAAGCACGCTTTTCAATATTCTTCAATTAAAAATTTTTGGCTCCCAAAATTTTAATTTGGCCCCTAAAAATTTAGGCCTAGGAGCCATTTGGCTCCTGGTTTTCAAACCAAAAAAAAACATGACACTGGCACGTCCAAAAATCAACTTCGGCTGCATTCTGTCTATTTTGTACAAGATAAAAGTACTATACATCTGGTTCCCTACCACTGTTTGACTTGAAAACCACCAAAACGATTCGACAACCAGCCTAATTTTTGAGCTGGCCGACACCAGATGAACCGATAGAGTTTGTCCGGGTATGACACAAATGAGCCGGGTTTTCCTCTAATTTGCTCGATGAACTATTCGATTCGAAAAAAAGTCATTTACACTTGACTGTTTTTTCATATTAGTCGGTCTACTATGCACGTATTGATATCTATCTAAGTCACTTGACTTCACTACAAAGTAGGTCGTAGTATTTTTATGATAGAATTCGTACAAAAAAGATATATAAATCAAACGACACTCTATGTGTTCATTAAGCAAGCACACATTTAGTACATGAGCCGAATTTGCTGTAGTTTGCTCACAAACAAAAAAGTTAGGGGTTAAATCTTTTGTAAAATGTATTCCTACCATACGGGATGACATCCAAATCGTAATCGAAATTTTATAAAATATGACTGAGTTTAATATTAATTTATTGTTAACTGCAAGATTTTTAATTTTCTCAGCTCGAAATTTCAACATATGAATGGGAGTTTTATATATTTCAGTCCTTATATGTTCTATGCAGGTTTTTTTCATTTTTTCTCAACAGGCCAATAGGCTTATAGGGTCAAGGTTTTACTGGACAATCCGAATTTCAACAAGCCAAAACTAAAAAATTTGTAAATAAATGCGGTAGCAAAAAACAGTTTTTTTCAATAAATTTACCCAAAAACACGCTTAAAAATCACAGTAGAAGCCCACATAACAGTTCTGGATACATTCTCAATCACATGCATAATATTAAAGCTAATATACTAGAACAGTCATTATTCAAACCAATCATCAGTTTTTTGCACAACTGAAACTTGGGGGAAAGATTGGTTGCACATGTGTTTTATCAGAAAATGAATCAAGGTTACTTCCCTTGTATTTTACTCACTTCGCGTCAGTTCCAGAACTGAATTTTCTGAGTTTTGGAGGAAAAATCAAAGGGCTGGCTAAAGGTGTTCGGCGGGAATTTTCAGCACATTCTTCTGCAACTACCGATGATCGATCATGATCTTTTCACTATTTGGTTGGCGAAAGAAGCCAAACATTCTTCCTCTATTTTCGATTTAATATATCCGGAGAGAGTAATTTACCAACCATAATTTTTATCAGAAGAGATTGTTTTCAAACAATCTAAAGAATAAAAAACCGCGATAGGTATTTTACTTCGGACTTGAATATCGGTAATTAATTCCGGCTCTTAGCACCGGAAGAAAATTTTTATTTGATATTCTATAGCGCTGAAAAACGATTATTTTTGTTATCTATTTACTGCAAAAAAGGTCTAATTATTTATAAAATTCAATGCGTTTTCCATCGGGCAAATTAAAATTCAAAAATTAGGCAAGCAACAAAAAATTTGGAAGGCTTCTTTAAATATAGCAAGAACCTCTGCCATTTTCAATGCTGACGATGTTTTAATCATTTTCCAAATGCAAAAATGTCGGGGTTACTGTAGGTGCACGTGTTCAGCTTCCGGGGTCGGCGAGCAGGCGGTGGACGCGGCGAAAAGTGGCAAGAAAGAAGACAAATTAGCACAGATTTGTAGTGCCACTGTTTCGCGTGTTTTTGGGTTTTTATTATTATTGGAAAATTGTTATGATCAAGAAAGCCGAAAATTCTAAAGGACAGCAAAACAGTTTTGTGAAAATAATCTGGACAAATCTAGATTTTCGTCAAATACGTGAAAAAACAATACAAGGTCAAACACTTTTCCATAACATGCTGATGTTTGAAAACTATATATAAGCATAAGCTAGGCCGACATTTTTTAACCACACAAGAGAAATGCTAAGAATCATGAATGATTTGAAATTCGGCGCGAAGCCTAGGCATTTTTTTAAGCGCATAAAAATGCATCTCAAAAAAATGCAAATTCTTTAACCTAAAGGGTTGTTAGGCTTCAGTTTGTACAAGCCAATTTGGCTTGTGCCGCTAAATTTCTAGGGGCCAATCGGAATTTTTATGAGCCATGGATCCTAGTTGGCCGAAAAAAGTACTGGTTCAGTAACTGCATACTGTAGGTTAACGGAGGGAAGAGCTTTTCAAGTGGCTCTTTTTTACTTGAATTGACTTCGCCACGAAGTACAAAAAAATCGTACAGAAAATATATATAAATTAATCGATAATCTACGTATAGATCATACAAGCAAGACTAGTTCATAAATGAGTTGAATTTACTATAGTTAGCTCACAGACAGATCTGAAAAGCAAAAATTTAGACACATCTTAGACGTCTATATGTGTGATTTGAAACTGCAGTTTTATGTAATAATCCCTCAATTCAAAACCCCCTTATCGAAAACGTGATACCTCTATCATTTCAGCTCTTCTGTGCCATACATGCACGGCAAGAATTTTCCAGAGGGGAGGGTCCATAAACTTTTTCCTATGGAGGGTGGATGAGCAAAAAAACAAAAAAAAGTTCTGCGAGCCTGTTTTTCATACAAAATATGCAGCAAAATCATGAGAAAAGCTGTCTTGGAAAAAGTTCAGGTAGGGGTGTTCGACGATTTTTTTTGGCCTGGTGATGTGGCCAGGGTCTCAGGTATGGGAGTTTACCCCCCCCCCCTACCCACCAATGATCATTTATATTCTGTGCATATATATATGCCTGTACGCAGGGGGGTTGGGGTGACTATGCCCACTCCCAATGTTTTAAGTGTTAAAAAAAGCAACGGACCTTCGGTTTTTTTCAAGAGAAAGTCAAGTCAGAAATGCCAATTTTATAGTAAATTAAGTGAAAAAAATGTATTCCCCTCGGAAAAATTCCCGGCTGCAGGCCTGTATACAGGGTTGGCAAGACCTGGGTTTTTGGGTTTTTGGGTTTTTCTGGGTGCATTTTTTGACAAAATTTGGGTTTTTGGGTTTTTCTCAATTCTTTTAAAATGAGGATTTCATCGTTAATTTGAGGATTTCATCGTTAATTTCCCTGTGGCAAATCAAGAACGAGATTGAGGATTTCATCGTTAATTTCCCTGTGGCAAATCCAGAACTAGCTGACCAAAAAAGTGCTGTGTATCAAGAATTGACGCAATACATGATTGAGGCAAAATTACAAAAACAAAATAACTCATTTCGCTACCAGACCAGATGCTCGTCAAAAAGAACAAGTCTGTCCTTGAGTATTGGCTCACAGATGGAGCTGACTGGCCGCTGGTGCAACGAATCGCTCTGAAGGTACATAGATAACATGTTTTTTTTTCAATGTATTACATGTATAAAAAATTAATTGAGGTTTTTTCGCTCGTTGTCTCTACCGCATCTTCGGAAAGAAACTTCTCTACCTTTGGCTATGGCTTCATACATTCCAAGCTGCGAAATCAATTGTCGACGGAAACAGTGCGCAAACTGGTATTCGTTAAGACAAACTTTGGGCTGCTAGAAAGTTCCCGTGACTGTGAATCTGATGAAGTGAGCGAAGCCGAAGCGTGAAATTTGATTTCCGTAATTCTCAATTTTTTAAAGTGACATTTCAATTTTTAGTGTTTAGATCATGCAATAAAAAATTCAATAAACAGCCAATCGTTTTAATGAGCCAAATCGATAAAATCGTTGTGCAATGTGCAGTCGCGTGACTCGTGTAAATATGTTACAACCAAATGTATAGTCAGTCTTGAACACTGTTCAGCAATTTAATACACTTTATACGTTAAAAATAACATTCTCATATATATTTTAAGTAAAATGATCATTCATTAGTACAAAACTGGAACAAAAACCCTAGAAAAACCCACCAAAAACCCAGAAAAACCCACCCAAAAACCCAAAAATGAAGATTTCAAAAACTGGGTTTTTGCCAACCCTGCCTGTATATATGCAGGCCCGTAACTAGGGTGGATTGGGGTGAGGGGGTAATTCCGCCCCCGCGAAATTAAATCGAACAAAAAATTTTTAGGCTGTCTGATGATGCAACTTCAACCGAAGCAATGCAATTTGGTGAACTTTAGAAGGCCAAAATCTCAAAATTTTCTGTGCTTCACGCTGGTCATGAATTATAATAGTAAGAATTGTTTTCTATCGGAACCGAGAAAAATCTTGCTCTTCGCTAAATTCGTCAAAAACAACGCAAGATCAATTATTTATCCATATTATGTTGACAATTAGAAGCTGTAAGAATTAGCTAAAATGGCATTTTCTAAAAAAAAAATTTCTATATTATTTTCCTGAAAATAATATAGAAAAATTATAAATGAATTGAAGTCCAGCGCGAGCCGCTAATTTTTCCGCAGTTTTCAGTCAGGCTTTTTTTTTTCGTCAAAAATTTACAGGCCAAATGGCTCCTAGACCTAAATTTTTAGGAGCCAAACAGACATTTTTAGGAGCCATAAATAATCAATGCACACTTTTGATAAAAATTAATGCATTATATAATTCGTATAGTTTGATTGTATTTAATCAAAATTTATTTGTATCACAGATAGGGCAAATTTTTTGAATTTGCTTTTAAAACGGAACTCATCAAAAAAGTTTATTTTCAATCAAAACACGACACGTTTATTCATTACGTTTCTTAGCAAAATCACCAGTTTTATATCGTGTTTCTTTAACCCTTATTTTGTAAACACTTTCGAAATCAAAATTATTACAATTGCTGTGGCATTTCTGCAAACGCATCAAGACGTCCAAATGTTCAGCCTGATTTGATGATCGATGAAAAATCTAATTTTGATTTTTTGATCGTGTAAGACCTTACTGTTGTTTGCGACCAAGTTTTCGTCTTTAATCTGTTCACCAGAGAAAAACCACGCTCAACGCCAGCGTTTGTTGCATTGAAACACAAAATTATCTCGGAAAAAACAGTTAAAAATAGTAGTAAATCGTTTATTGTTAAAGAGATCTTAAAAATAGAAACGCATTCATGTAAAGTTGCTTGATATATAATATAATTATAGCGAACAACTAAAATTCGGTTAAACTTCAGCTGAATTTTTCGGAGCCAAATTGGCTCCTTGGAGTAAAATTTTAGGAGCCATTTTCGAACTTTTAGGAGCCCAGGCTCCTAAAATGACTAAAAAAAAAGCCTGTTTTCAGTATGTCTCTAGTAAAAAAAATTTTTTTGGCCTCTTGTGCCAATTGGCACAAATGTCCGTGCACAAAAAAAAACGCTGATTTACCCCCCCCCCCCAACTCATACCTGTACTTGGGGGGGTTGGGGGCATACCTGTACTTGGGGGGGACCCCCCCAACTCGGCCAACCCTACCCAAAATCATTTCCCCCCCCCCAACCCCCCCCCAGTTGGGAAAAAATTAAAAAAATTTGCCAAAAGGTGTATGTTTTTTGGCCTTTTTTGGGAAAAATTTCGACTTTTTCCTACCCCCCCCCCCCACCAACTGGTCGGAGGTCTTACAGGTAGAAATCAAAATGATGACAGATCTCGCTTCGCAATGCTTTCTAAAAACACGCTGGCTGGGGTGCTTTCTCCTGCAGTGTCTATTAGCCGGATACTGCGAATATAATTTTTTATATCTGCAGTATACTGTTAATAATAGTGCCTGCTCTGAGGGGCCTGCCTACCGTACGAAAAGTACAGTATATATCACACCGAAGTTTTTTCGATAAAAATTACAACTTGCAGGTCAGATCGCGCATTTGTCAACCATTCCCAATTCTATCTAGCACATTTCAGACACATTATTTTTCCATAATCATCAATATTTGTATACACACTCATCAAAATTTATCCGATTTATATGATAAAGTCGTTCATCTCAATATATGTGGAAACTGTAATGAAAAGAGTAGTCAACTTGAGGACGCCCAAATTATTGATTCATACCACCCACAAGATCAAAACATTTTTCTTCTGGACGTCTTGGAGATGCAATTCCAAATAGTTTTTTAGTTCTTTAAAATTATGGCCTGATCCAAACTGAAACATAATACTTTTGGCTTCAAGCATATAATTTTTTGCAGTATAATGCATTATTGAACCGATAGTGTAATTCGGATTTTCGGGGTACAAGGGTTTTGGATCATGGGGAATTCCATAGACGTGGTCACTTTACACATAAAAATCATCCTGAGAGTGAACAAACGTATTTCCGCGAATTTTTGGAGGAATGGGTTTTCGACTGTAGAGAATATAATGGACGCGGTTACTTTAAACAAAAAGATTATCCCTGGTGAAAACAAGCTTATTTTCGCGATTTTTTGGTGAAAGCGGTTTTTCACTTTACGCAAAAAATATACCGAGTGTAAAAAAACGAATTTCTGTGATTTTTTAGAGTAAGAGATTTGTAACGTACCTGCTAAAGCAGTACTGTAAATATGTAGCATACTGTATGTGATATTCATTTATTAGATATATTTTCATTTATTAATCTATCGTCTCAAGGGTGTCTGGAATTCACACCCAAACATTCTTATAAATTTATGTGAAGCACTTTATTTTGATCTTCCCATACCCCATTGACCCAATCAAAGACACACATAATTATTTCCACATTGGCACCTGGCCCTCGTAATGCACATGAAGATACACATTCTGTAGGTACAATAATCCCCTCCAAAACGCGTAAACACACCTGCCCATGTAGAAAGTACAGAAATCCCAACCCAGACAAAAGATTTAGGAGGAATGCATGGAAAACCGAAAAACACATGGAAAACTAAAAAAGCATAGGCGGCAAAGCATACTGTAGGTTAAAAGGCATGCAAGTGTAGAAATTAAGAATAAATTAAAGCAAGAGGCGTGGCCAAAGAAGCATACAGTAGGCAGAAACAGGTAAGCGAAGCAGCAATTGGTTAGGCGAGCCGATAGAAGCGGACCTCCCATGGCGCGAAGGCGTGGATCAAAGAGGCGGTATAAAAGACAGGAAAACGCCGAAAAAGACAGATTATCATGCGGATTTCGACGTGGATTTTTATGCAAACGTGGATACTTTGATATAGAATTGTTTTGTGTTTTTATTTTGCGCCGTTTATTTTATTGTCGACAGCCGTATCGCCCCCGTATTGTACCGCCCGTGCCCTTTTGTCCCCGCCGCAACGCATTTGGTTCAAGTAAAGTGCTACACACCAAATCTGGTCGTTACAGATTTCCGACCACAGAGAATTCAATTACGATCACTTCACGCAAAAAATCCTCCCAATTGTAAACAAATATGTTCGTGCGTTTTTTTGGGGGGAGGAGTTTTCTGCTATGGAGAATCCGATGGGAGCCGTCACGTCACACAAATGAATATCCTAAGTGTAAACAAACGTATTTGGCCGATTTTTGGGGGAACGTCGTTACAGAAGGGATGGATCCTGGTTTTTTCAGGCCAAAAGCCAAAAAAGTGTACTAAAAATTTGTTTCATATAGGAAAAGACTCCCAATTTTAAAACTCTGGGATGCATACCCCCATATCACCCCTCACACATGTATGCTTCCAACCGCATGAAACTTTTTAGTTACCATCAATTAAACAGGTATCAACTTAGGTTGACCAATAAAATCCAACTCATCCAATTTTGAAATGTATTCAGCGAAAAATTCGAACAAAACATTCCACGCAGATGCCAATCATGTCCAATAATAGGAGTGGGATAGGTGCGGAACCCTGTTCCAAGATCCAGCTCCTCAGTTTCCCGCAAAATGGTCCACTGACCTTGGTCTAGGTATTTTATGTATGATACAGATCACTGTTCGTGGAACAATGTTACTGATAATGCGTCTCGACACTACTAATTACCTCCCAAAACTTATCATTATCAGCTTCAATGAGCAGGCAGTTCCCTGTGGACACGAGATATTCGTACAGGTTGGGATTCTGAAATGACCTGTTATTTGAAATAACTCAAATAGAAAAATGCTTGATATATGTCATACTACATTCATCTTGAATGGATCATGATCCCATCAAAGTTACATATATTAGAATACACTCTAGAACAAACAATGTCGTTAGGAAAGATAATAAATATGACAGAACATCATCACTAGTGAGTGAACAACCAAGAATATGTCATTTGATACATCCAAGATCATGCACCAAAATATTCATATTACTGCTGATCTAATTCGACTGGCCGAAAAGATCGTTGATATCTTCAAAATTAAAAAAGTTATTTCATCAACCTGCCACGTTTGAGAAAGGATCCAAAATGAAACAGGTAGCATGAGAAATAGATCAAGTTTAATATAGATCACAAACTCATGAAGCTCATATTAGACTGCTCCTCTCCTGCAGATTTATTGCAAACTTCTAAAACAAAATTTCTTTACATTCCCGAAAATTCTTGTGCTATGACTCGATTTGCTTCTTGCAGACAACTTCAATCCCTCGCAGAACATTTGTTATCAGGGCAGCTGAAAGACGCAGAAATATAATAATCTTCAACCTGCACAGCCAATTTATGAGCTCTGAACATCGACCACAAGAATATTTTGATCTTATGGGTGGTGTGAATCTCAATAATTTGGCATACTCAAGTTGACTAGTATTTTTGTTACAGTTTCCTCATATAATGAGATCGACGACTTTATATAAATCGAATGAATTTCAATGAATGTGTATACAAATGATGATAATTATGAAAAAAGTGTCTGAAATGTACTAGATGGAATGAGGTACTGTTGACAAATGCGCAATCTGATCCGCAAGTTGTTATCTTCGATAAAAAATTTGATGTCGTGAGATTTACTGTACTTTTCGTACAGCTAATAGTAGGCCCTATATGGCAGGCACTATTAACAGTAAACTGCAGATATAAAAAATTATATTCGCAGTATCCGGCTAATAGACACTGCTGCTTTCTCGATCCAGCAGGTTCAAAATACAGTTGAACAATGAATTCGTGATTCTAACTGAGAGGATAGCAAAACCTACTTGTCACTCACAGAAATATGCACACTAAATTCTAACGAAGCTCAGAAGCAATTCTATTGTGAAAGAAGATTTTTAGCGTTGGGTCAGAATAGAATCTTATCATTAAGCTTAATCAATCAGTTCGAATGGATTTATCACTCAAATACCGTATTTATTCCAATAAACGGCGCGCCGTTTATTATTTCAATACCTTATTTGCTGCGCCAGAGGGCGCTGTTAATTAGAGGGCGCTGTTAAATATATTTTTCACGATAAATAATAATTTTCTCTCTCTTTTCTCCCCTAGAAAATTTTTTCTACACACATACATATGGTAATGTTCATTGAAAAATGATTTTTCTTACTCTGGATTCCGATATATTCAATCGACTTGCAACTGGACGGTTTCCTTCCTTTTCCGCTGCAGTGATAGCCGAAAGTTTGAAATCCAAAGAATATTTCTTTTTTGACACCGTTTTATCGACATGAGTTTCGTCAATAATATTTTCCATGATAATAAAGAAAGAAATTCAACACATTAAGTAATGACCACAAGGAAACAAAATTTGCATTCACTACTGTTAACGGTTAACGCTGGTCTACAATTTACACTGACATTTGGTACCTAAATTCCTCTATTAAATGGCGCACCGGATGTTGCGACATGGAATCCTCTAATAAGCGGCGCGCCGTTTATTGGAGGGCGCTGTCTATTACTTTTTCCAGCTTGTAGTCGCGCCGTTTATTAGAGGGCGCTGTTTATTAGAATAAATACGGTAATTTGTTTGTGTGAAAATCTCAATGGAAACATGACGGTTCAGATTGGTACAGGCCTTTTAGCCACAACACCATTTCATCTTCCGCTGCGTTTTGACCACTATCTGTCACACTGATGTGACGTCGTTATGCGAAAAGGGGGGCTTTCGGATATTTTTAATATTTAAAAATAATAACAAATAACAATATTTAAACGAAATTATGTTCGAGTTAAAAAACCAGTCGTTCCGACAGTTGCGAGAAAAACTGTACATGATTAAACAGGTATACTGTATGGCAATGCAAAGCCCCAGAGATAGGCAAAGATAGACGATCCAGTCGTTGTTGGCCGTATGACAAGTTCCCTGGCACTTGAAAACTGACAATTACAGTGTATGTGTTGAAGGGACGACCTTACGCTCGAAAACGGCTCCCGAAAAACGTAAGTGCGAAAACGATGGATCGCCCAAGAATGAGAATATCGTTGATTCACATATTGACTATCCATATGGACGTAGTCATGGAACCAATCAAAACTGGGCAATCTTTTGAACCGCCCACTCCAGTGCACGGATGCCATACTGTGTGGTTTACTGTACCTTGTCACGTGTGAGCGTGAGCAGCTCGTATTTTGCATACGTTTGGGCTTTTGCGTAATTATGTGGATTATCGAAAAGAGCCCTGCTGTTTGCCCAGGCTTAATGGATATTTTTGTAATTGTATGTGTGTGTAGATTCTTGGTGTTTCTCGGAATGACGGTTTAAACAATAGAAAAACATGAAAGCAAAGTTCTTAACGAAAGTAACTAAAAAACAAAATGCATCTTGTCTGGGTCAAAACACGACGTGGGGGCACAAATGAAATTGCGGCGAAAGAAAACCTTTTGTACAGAAAATAAGAAAAACATATTTTTTACACAATGGGATTTTACAAACTTTCAGTCTTCGTAACATATCTCGATTCAGCCACCCAAGTTTTATCGTGTACAGCACAAACATTTGAGTCGACAGTGTCGTTTCATCCACTATTTTTTGTGTCGCCATAAGTCTTAAAAGCATTTTGATTGATTGGTTGAGCTTTGAGTACTTTTGGAAGAATTGTGTCTGACTCCATAATTCAAAACATGCGGAAACTTTTTCGAATAAATTTTCAATTTGAATTACACGATTTTTCAAAGAATATCAATGTTATGTTTTCATCTTTCTTTAAACGTTTCTTTGTGTCATCTGTGCAAATTATCATTATACAAAAATATTTGATCCTTATGCGTTATGTGTAAATAACTGTATTACAATATCTCGTTTAAAACTGATCGTTGTTGGTATCTCAAGAAAATAATACGAATTTATTGGTTGAATCGCGTATGCAACTGTCAATGGGGAAGAACGAAATAAGTGACGTAATGTAACAAGTGGAGTATTCCCATGTGAGTGATTCTTAAGTGAGCGAATTTCCACTTGGGCGATTCTCAAATGAGCGGTCGAGAATGTACATCATATTTTCCTACCTTATCTTATATTTTTTGTATGTATTTCTTTTTTTAGTTTTCTCTGTGTGTTGTTTTGCATGCATGATTTTACGTTTTAATCTTTTGTCTGTGCTTTCTTTCGTTTTTTCTTGCCATCCATTTTTTTCTTTGCTCATGAAACAATACAATACAAGTTGTCATTTTTGATAGGCATAGTCTCCTGTATAATTTTTATAAAGTTTGGATCTACTTCCAATTTTATTCTCTTTTGTAATTTTCCATCATTTTTACTCACTTTCCATCCTAGTTTTTTGTTATATTTCTTTATTTTTTCTATCCTCCTGGGGCCGGTTTCATCAAAGCGACTCAAGCTCCAGCTGTGCTGCAGCTTAACGGCAATGCTAACAGTTAAGCTACAGCTTAACTTCTCATGTGAGAAATGTTTCCATGGCGCATTTCCCGGATTTGTCCCGAAACTTTTCGTTTGACTATCGATTTTTCACAGTCATTAGTAGTGGTTTATCGACTAGAAAAAATTTCGCTTTCTTTGAACTTTATCAGTAGCTAGCGTAGGCAGTTTTGGAAGTTTGTTGAACTATTATTTATGTTTATATGTCAAAATGGACCAAAAATACTAACGAAGTGCCAACACGCTTGTAAGGGTTGTCTATTTTTGGGTTAAGGGTAAATACAGGTTACTGTAGCTGAACAACCTGCAAATCAGACTGAATGCTCAAAATGTTCTTAAGTTATTCCTTTTTCTTCAGAAACGCCAATGGAAACGTTAAAGGATTGACGGCGATGGCAACGCTCAGGAAAATGCTAAGGTAATTTAAAAGGAAAAGTTTAGTCTCGTAACGAAAATACGTTTCTTTCCAGCTCCCAATAGTTCGCAAGTCTGGACGGTGTGGACGACGTTTTACAGGACGACCCTACGACTTTGTCAAAGAGCAGAAAAGCAAGCAGGTAAGCTAAATTTATTGATAATAAGGCGAAATAAAGTGAGATGAAATGAAGTGAAGTCATCTATACAAAACAGACGTTTATATATAAAAGAAAAGGTATAAAAACTAAGATATTATGTCATAGTATCACGTGACTTTAGATTCTACTCTTTGTAGGCGTAGTCGTGACGAAATGAGCGGCGTTAACGGGACGCGGACATTGAAAGTAAGCTCCTCCATTGCTTTCCTGTTACGTATATTGTATGTTTTTAATAAATAAAAAAAAGGCGCTCAGTGACGTAAGGCAAAGGATCTTGTTATAGTGTCTACAGTAGGATTGGATAGCGTAGGTTTGCCTGGCGTGCGCGTGACTATGAGGGCATCGCTGTTTACTGTAGATTGCTCAATTGCTATTGATTGATTTGCAGCGCTCTTACATCATCCTGCGCCGACGAAAGGCTGTCCTCAGCCTACAAAAACTGGACGTTGGATCAGCAGAAATCTCGACGTCAGGATTTAGGTAAGTAAATTTACGACGGTGCGAAAAATTCTTAAGTTTTTCTCAAACGCTTGAAAAAATTTTTTCCAATATAATTTTCTTCTTTTCTTTTCGTTGTCTTCCAGTTTCTCCAACTTTTTGTTCTGGTTTTTCTTTATGATTTTTCCTGTTTCATTTTATGATGTTCATATTTCTCATAAATTCAAATCTTACAAGTTTGTAAGTAACTGAAATGATTAGGACGGTGTTTTCTGTTGTTTTTTTTCATATACAATGCGGACAACATACAATAATCAGCAAAGTTTCAATTCAAAAAGGCGACGAATAATTCAGATTTACGGCGATGATACAAAATTGGGCGCCGATCCGATGGCGAGGACGATGAAAATATAGGACGAAATACAACGGCAACATCAAATTAATCGACGGCGATAAGAATTTGGGATGCTGGCTATTTAAGGACGATTTCAACGATCGCCGGGGGGTCGGACGATACGACTTTCATAGTATTCGGTGAGTATATTATGGAATTTAGCTACTAGAGCATCAACCTGTTCGGGCAGTAATCGTGGGTCGCGCCGTAATTGGCACTGTAGGTGAACGCTTCGATGCTCGGCTAGCTCTTTAGCGGCTGGCGACATTTCGTTGTAATAGGGCGGCATATAGCAGACAATAAAAGCAGCCAAATTGTCATCTAGATGGCGGTAGGCTTCTCTTTCTGCTTGAGCTCGAAGATCGATCACGTCTCGATTAGCGACTGGCGTTACGAAGCGGTGTCGAAAGTAGTTAAACGCTGAGAAATTGCAATCGGGCGGCGGTGGTTTTGGTTTGAAGATATTCGACATTTCGGTCCACATTTGCAGAAATTTTCGATTTTCCTTGACCGCATGAGTTTCTTTGGTTTGGGTTGGGCATAGAGCAGCCCCTGTACTGGTTACTTTTGGTTTTTTGGGCTGTGGCTTCAACGATTTCATTGACATCTTTTCTTCCAAGTTCCTTTTGGTCGATTCGCTCGATGACGTAGGCAACTTTCTTTCCTGCAAAAGATTAGGCCAGATTTTTATAGCACTTTGTCTATCCTTCTTGTTCAGCAGACTAAAGGTGCATTTTATAACTTCTTTCAGGGTTATTTTCACAGTATAGAGAACTTTTTCTTTTCTTTCTTCTGATTCCAGAGAAACAGACAGATTGTCTCCTGAAATCTCTTTTTCCTGTTCAGATTTTTCTCCCTCTTCTTCGTCTTCAGTTGAACTTTCGCTGGTCGAAGTTTGTGGCACAGTTTCTTTGTTTAGCTTGACTGAAATTATAGGTCTTATTTTTACTTCGCGTAATGGGAAGTCGAAAATCGCGAGCGGTAACAGCTCCTTCTTTGCGGTTCGCTTTGACGTCATAATTCGTTCTTTGGACATCAAGGTTTTGACTTCTTGAAAAAGCGAGTGGAATTCGCTTAGGCTAAAATAAGCGTCGAAATGGGCAATAGCGTCTAAGGCGGCGTACATCAGAGCGTCGGAGGAGAGAGGACGCTTGGCCATGCCAATCCTTGGCCTTGGAATCCCTTCTCGAGGTGGATGCCGAATAAATGATAAACTATCGCCGCTAAACTGTTCCCGGCGTGGCAAAAATCGAACGTCCTGTCGATCAAGTGTTTATAAAGGTCGGGCTTCATCTCACGAACGTAATCCATACTGCGGTTACTTTTCAAAAACAAATGTATCTGATTAGTATCGGCCCGAATTTTGACGTCTGTGAATCGAATGTCGACATTGGTCATAGCGGTCAAATCACAACTGACCGCGAATCCGATGATTCCACGGGCGCCTTTGAGAAGTTCGATTAAGGAAATGGGGACGACTCCCATTTCCAAAAGGTCAAAAATGACCGTATGCCCATTGGCGCGGCAAATTTGAATAATAATGGCAAATGGTCCTTTAGCCTATTGCTGACCATGCAATGCGATATCGAGCTTTTTCTTGGCCAAATTTGCTAATGGGCCGGCCTCTTTCTTGTCCCAATCATTCCAGCTCATATGGTGGTTCATAAATTCAGCGTCGAGCCCATAGATGCCGGGGAGACGCGGGTCTTGGCCAGAAAATCGCACATCGTTTGGCTCTCTTCTACAGTCGTACAAACAACGTACCGGCCGTTCAGCGGTAGTCGCCCAAGTTCCTGTCCAAATGCGACGATGGCTTCGTGTTTGATCAGAGGTGGCGAAATCTGACAAATCCGCCAATGATCGGCAGCTATTGTCATCGCAACTCTCGCGAAGGCCATATCTTCAGATGTAAAAGTCAATTAATAACGGAGTATAAGTGATTACATAAATAAAACAACGATTTACCGAAGAAGGAGTATAAAAATATTTAAATGATGGGATACACGACTAAGCAAAAAATAAAAAAAATGAACTTTCTCAATAACTTATACAAGAAAATGATGTGCGTTATATACAAGCATTTATGCATTTTTTTTCTTTTTTTCACATGGGCAAACATGCAGGTGAGTGTTCTGGAGGCTGTTCTGATGATAAGATCAGAGCCTGCGTCATGGACAAATTTTCGTCCGTTTTCTTCTTTTTTAACATGTTGAAATGTATTTTTTCGTGCGGGCGGTTCGGATTTTCTTTCAATTGCAATAAGTATATTGGATGTTTCTTCTCAATAATGACGTAAGGTCCAGTCCATGGAAAAGTAAATTTGGGTGAGTGTTTGGGCTTCACCACTGGACTATACTTAAAAACTTCTTCTCCTACTGCAAATTCCTCTCCATGTTCCTTTTTATCGTAGGCAGTTTTCTGAGCATTTTGCGCAACTTTTATGTTTTCTTTGGCAGATTGCCAAGCGTCGGACAAGAGGCGTTGGATGTTGTCACCAAAGTCGTCAACGTCAATTCGATAAAGGTTCGGCGAAAAATGAAGAGCGGCGTCGATCCGCAAATTTGGATAGCGGCCGAAAAGAAGGAAGAACGGTGAGTATTTTGTTGACTTCTGTGTGGCCGTATTATATGCAAAACATGCGTAGGGCAAATAGGAATCCCAGTCATTGTGTTTTTTATTGACGTACATTGAGATGATAGTAGCCAATGTTTTGTTAAATCTCTCTACTAGTCCGTCTGTTTGTGGATGGTAGGGACTCGTATTTATTTTTCTTGTTGCACATAATTCACAGATGCGTAACATTAGATCAGATAAAAAATTTGTTCCTCTGTCTGAAAGTAATGTTAATGGTGCACCGAAACATAGCACAATTTCTGTCATGAAGGCTTGTGCAACTTTTTCTGTCGTAGTTTCTGGTAGGGCCACTGCCATCACATACTTCGTTAAGTATTCGCTGAACACAATGACATATTTATTTCCATTTTCGCTCATAGGCAAAGGACCTAGAATGTCCATAGCCACTCTATCAAATGGGCCTGTGACTGGTATAGGCATAAGGGCGGCGCGATTTCTTCTTGTGGATGTTTTTCTCATACTGCAACTGACGCAGTTTAAGCAATGTTCTCGAACGTCGCGGTATACTGTAGGCCAGTGATAGCGTAGACAAACTTTTGCCAAAGTTTTCGTAAGACCAAAGTGTCCGGAAAAAACGTCATCATGACATGCTTCTAAAATTTCTTCTTTCTTTGAAACTGGAACTTCTAATTTCAATTCGTTTTCGTCTGCATCGCCCAAAAAGTATAAAATTTCATCTTTTATCGTAAATCGGGATGCTAGTGAGACAATTTTCTTGGCTTGCTTAAGATCTTCAGGCAGGTAGTCAGACTGTAAATAGGCCAACAGTTGACTACAAAATTGGTCACTTCCTTGTGCTTTGCGAAAGTTCTTCATATTGCTCGTGTTGAACTCGTTTTCTTCCCTTTCTGTGACTATAGTTCGAGTTTTCTCGAAAGTAGTTCTTTCCATAGTTGGAAGTTCTTCAAAATTCGCGTCTTCTTGAGTTGGAAATAAGTTAATAGGCGTTTTTGAGCGTGTAGTTTGAGTTTCATCTGGACCAGTTCTTGCTATAGTTGATGTTTTCTCAGAACCTGCTTCTGCTGTAATGGAAATCGAGTCACTTGGCCTATTTTTACAAGTTTGTGAATGTGTAATCGCGTTTATGTGAAATTTTACGCCTTTCTTGTCGTTTTCTCCACATACTGGATTTCTTGAAAGAGCGTCCGCATTTTTGTTGATTTTTCCAGTGCGATGTTTGATGTTAAGTTCTTGAAATTCTTGCAATGCCAGTCCCCATCTAGCTATACGGCCAGAAGGGTTCGGTTTTGAAAAAACACTTTGTAAGGCTGAGTGGTCCGTAAAAACGGTGACACGCTGCTGGTACAAATAGTGACGAAAATACTTTACTGCCCAAACTACGGCCAAAGCTTCCTGTTCCGTAATTGCGTAATTCTTTTCTGCTTTCGTTAAACTTCTGCTGGCGTAAGCGATAGGTTTTTCTCCATCTTCTGTTTTTTGAGATAAAACAGCGCCTAATCCTTCATTAGAAGCGTCTGTGTATAGGATAAAAGATGCGTGAAAATTCGGATGAATCAGCAGTGGTGCAGTTGTTAACTTTTCTTTCAACGCGTCAAAGGCTTGTTGGCAGGCGTTCGTCCATTCATATTTTTGGGCTTTCTTTAGTAGGAAATGTAAGGGATGGGCAATTTTCACGAAGTCTTGTATAAAACGTCTATAGTAGCTTGCTAAGCCCAAGAAGCTGCGTAATTGGTCAATATTCGTTGGTGGTGTGAAGTTCTTCACGCTACTAACTTTATTTTCATCTGGTTTTATTCCTTGTGCTGAGATTTCATGTCCTAAGTAAGCAATTTTCGATTTTAGAAAATGACATTTTTCCAGGCGAAGTTTTAAACTGGCGGTCTGCAGACGTTGGAAGACTTCGTCCAGCTGCGATTGGTGTTCGTCAAACGTTCGGCCAAAAATCAAAACGTCATCGAGATAGACAAGGCAGGTCGACCACTGGAGCCCGCTCAAAACGAGATCCATTAGCCATTGGAAAGTCGCGGGGGCGTTGCAAAGACCAAAAGGGACAACGTCGAATTGATAAAGACCATTATAGGTAATAAATGCTGTTTTTTCTTTATCCTTTTGGGCAACTGGTATCTGCCAATAGCCCCAAGCTTGATCTAAGGTGGAAAATAGAGTAGCTCCTTGAACAGCATCAAAAATATCATCAATTCTGGGTAATGGGTAACTATCCTTTTTGGTAATGGCATTTAGTTTTCTGTAATCGACGCAAAAACGAAATCCTCCCATTTTCTTAGGCACTAGGACGACTGGACTGGCCCATGGACTTTGAGACGGAGTAATGACTCCTTTGTCTAACATTTTCTGAACTTCTTTGTTTATTTGTTCTTTTTGTTTATAAGGTGCTCGGTACGGGATTTGTCGGATGGGGACGTTGTTGCCGGTCTCGATTCGATGTTCGGCCAAAGTTGTTCGTCCAAGATCGTTGTCAGTGGCGAACAAGGTCGAAAAGCGGGCCAGAAGACTGAAAAATTGACGACGTTGGACATCAGTCAGGTGAGCTTCTTTTACATCACCCTGAAGTTCAGGATTTTCTAACAAAATCTCGGCTTTTTCTTTTTCATTCTTTTCGCAGAAATCTTGAGATAAGCAAATTCTTTGATTGCAGGATGTTGGTTGATCAGAATACAAATTCTGATAGGCTCGAACTTTTCCAATTTTGGTTCCTTGATAAAGTGTGATAGGGCTTTCCGTAGTGTTGAGAATACTGACTGGAATAAGTCCATCATCGGGTTTGACTAAACAAGAGGCAACTTGTAGGTGAAAACGGAGTACAAACTTTGACAAAGGTTCAAAAATCAATGAATTCAATCGGGCGTAAGGCATCTCTAGCTGGGCATCCACAAAGTTAATAGTTCGGGGTGGAATGACCACTGTCTCGGCCAGGACCACTATTCCTCGGGTGGTATCCGGCAGGAAGATATTCGGATTTTTCATGGACACTGTTATTGAACCAAAATCGATACGAGCGGCTTTCCAATGTAGCTCTGTCTTTGCGAATTGTCGTAAGAAGTCAGTCCCTAGTAGCAAATCATAAGTGGAATTCTTGACTACGTGTACTCGAAGAAATTCAGGCGACGACGACAAATTTTGCTCCACTGTAAGTGAAATTCTAACCCAACAAGAAGCCATGACTTCCGTGGTTTGACTGTTAAAAACCTTGTAACTTTTGATCATTGGGGGGAGTATTTGAAATCCCCTTTTTATCGCCAAGTTGTAACCAATGAGGGAGATGTCCGAACCACTGTCGACTAATGTAGTTATAGGTTCTTCTACGTCTTCGTTCAACCACACATCAATGGTGGGACATCGATCTTGAGTCGGTTGAGTGCTGAGTCTCATATTGCAGTTCGAGGTCGAAAATTCGTCTTTTGATGAAGTTTTGCGACTTAGCCAAGGCGAAAAAGCCTTCTTCAACATGGTAGAATAAGCTACTTCAGATGATGTGGAATCTGCATGTTCGTTTTGCATTTTTTCTTCATTTCCTCTTTCCGTTTCTTGCAAATCTGAAAATCGAACGATTGGCTCACAATCCTTCTTCCGGCGGCGAGGGAGGCTAAAACATTTCCCAATTCTTGCTCTGAGGTAATGACGAAAAACGAAATATCCTATCAAAAGTAAAACGATCAGGACTGCTAAGACAATGAGCATATTTAAAATGAGTTGTAGAGGGCCAGAAATCAAATAATCCGTAGCAGTGATTAAATTCTTCACGCCTGTGGTGCTGATGTGTTCCAACGAGTTGGTGGCTCCTTCCGTGATTTCTGCTACCATCTTCCCTGTACCAGCCAAAGTCTGATACACCACAGTCGGATCCAGCGATAGTTCTGCTGTATATCGTGTAAGTCGGTTCAAGGTGCTTTCAATGATCGAAATTTTGGAAAAATAGCTTCTCATAAGGCCAAAAGTGTGCAAAACGCCAGCTTGTTGATCGTGAAAATAGGAAGGCGTATTGAAAGTTTGCAAATTGGTTCTGCCTTGCCACTGGATACCATAAGGGATCGTTGCAACATGCACTGGGCCAGTAGATGTTCTCCATCCAGTTCCTGTTTCGTGATAGATACCAACCACATGGTGATTGCAATCTACGACAGGCGACGTTCCAATCACATCCTTCGTTCCGGGGACCACAAAAAGTGTGCGATTTTGAAATGAAATCGGCAAATAGGCGTAGCAGGTTTGATTAACTTGATAGTCCCAAAATATATGATCTGGCACGATTTTTTCGCATTCCCAAACCATGAGAGCTTGACCTGCAAAGGAAGCGATAATATCATTTCGCATGAGTAGAGCTCTGGCTCCTAAAGTCGGATCGAGTTTCAAAAGCTGCCAAATCATTACTAAACGTTGTTTTGAAGAATGACATAATTCGGTCCAAATAGTTTGGAAAATTTGACTTTCTTGCTCGATAATTTTGTCGTATAAAAACTGAAATTTCGAATTCATAGGATCTTTTTCGAGTGATCCAAGATTGATATTTGATGTTTCTCGAACGGCCAAGAGTTGATGAACATCTTCTTCAAACTGCAGGATAGGTCCTTGCTCGGTAGAATAAGCATTTTGTAGGTGACATGTAGAAATCGTCTTGGAGAGCTGAAAAGCTCCTTGAACTTCTTCCACTATCACATGATCTTGTAGGATGTGTCCTGTGAAATTTCCTACTAGGGCCAATGGACAATAATTTTCGAAGGTGGTGGCGTTCCAAATGATTGTTCCTCCAGCGTTCAAGCACTGTCCAGCAACAGGAGGGCAACCACCAGTGTCTCCAAGATCACTAATAGTTAATTTGTGATCAACAGCTGCTATCGTTCCAACTTCCATAAGTAAATTCTGGACTGATCGACAAGTATCTTTGCAGCACCACTTGAATTCTACTTGCAGCGTCTGATTTGTGGTCCAAAGTCCGGGTTGAATTTCCACTAGATTGTGTCCCATGTAGTTTTTATCAGACCAAACTTGTCTGCATAAGCCTGGAGTGACAATATTCTGCAGAGTGGTGTCAGACACAATTCCTCGTGATCCAAAAACTCCTGTGTTCGTACAAACGGTTCGGTTTCGTAAAACGCATCGAACGGCTATAATTTGATTCAAATGTCCATTCGTAGACCAAATGTGCAACTTTATTTTGCGTTTTTCAGCTATGATCAGTGGCGGAGGGCGACATTGCATCGTCTTTGGAACCATCAAAGCACGACCGCCTCGTGAAGTGCCACATTGATAAAAGGGTTCGCCCAATGAATAGCCAACGAGGAAGGAAAGTAACAATATGACGGCGAACAAAAAATAGGAAGAGGTAAGTGAGACTAAATTTCTAAAAATTTGTTGAAAATTGTATTGAGGGATTCTTCTTCTGTTACGATTTCTGCTTCTTTGAACTGCTTCTGCTCTAAATTGGAATTGTAAGCCTTCTAGCCTTCTTGGATCCATTCTTGAGTCAGTTTGAGTTGATTGATGTCGTGTGGGATCTTCCAAGGAGGTGACTTCGGGCCTCCAAGCAATCCATGGCATCGACTCATTGATCCATCCTTCTGTCGTAAATTCCCAGGGTCCTTGTCTAGCAATCACTCCTCGTCGTGACTGGCTTCCAAATCCTTGCATATGAATACAATTCGAAATGTTACATAAGTTACAAATTCTAGCTGGGATAGGCCCATTCAAAATTTGAGGATGAACTACTCCCAGGGGGCGGCTTCCAGAGGGACGGTCGGAATTAGAACCTCCAGTCTGAGCCGTATTCATGAAAACATTAACTGATTCGATTTGGCCAGAATTTTCAAAACGTTGACAGCGCCATCTCTCTTCATAATAGTCAAAATCAGATGTTTCATCTGAACCATTTTCTAAATGTTCTGGGTCTTCATTTTCCAAATAATTGCCAGTATACCCATGGGAGGCAATAGTGGGATTATTGCTAATTTCTTCAGATCCTGTCCCACCATTCACCAATGTGGAATTTCATCTGGTTTCAAAATAAAACTTTTCATTATATCGGGCCATACAAATATGTGCCTGAGGCCTCACATTGGAATTTTCTATCGGCAGATCAAAATCATCGCAATTCCAGGGATCGGACTGTTCTGGGATGGTGTCAGGGTTGGGTGCTGACAAGTCGGGTCCATTAGCCTCGGCAATATAAAGCTGACTATTGACTCCTCGGGTTCCAGAAAGGGCATCTCCTGGACTCCTAGGGTTCGAAACACCTCGGGCTGGCATTTGCACTCGGGGCGGTCCACCACACCATGTGTTAAGCGGGGAACTCGAAAATCTGGAATCTTGATTTCGTTCGAGCGTAGGGCAAGTAGAAGAATAATGCCCACTTCTACCACATCTAAAACAAGAAACGGTACCATCTGAGGACCTTCCTGACGGGCGGCCGCGGTTAAAGTTGGTATTTATCACGCGATTTGGGCGACCTCCCATCCGGTTGGACCCTTGGGGACCATTCAATTGAGTCTGAAAATCTCTCGTGTTGTTCCTAGGCCAAAAACGATTTTCTTGCCATGGCCATCTGTTGAAATTATTACTTTGATTCGTCCTTTGTTCGTTTCTTCTTTCGGAATTCGAATTTCCAGCTAAATTGACAGCACTCAACTGTTGCACTAAATTTGTCAGCTGACTGACGGAATTCGCCAAAACTTGAAATGAAGGGTTATTTTCGCTGTGATACTGTTTTTCCCATAATTCTTGCTTTTCAGCTTCAGCAATGGCGGCCTCAAATGAGTCAGGCTCAGCGTTTTGGACCCAATGGCGAATGTCAGGTATTAATCGATTTATAAAATGATTCTTAATAATTATATCAGGTTCTCCGGCTCCGTTCCAGGTTGGAAAAGCTCGTTTGGCTAAACGATGAAGGTCAGCAGCCAAAACACCGATGGGTTCTCCTAGCGACTGCATTCTGGGGACTAGCTGTTCGTATTTGACGTCAATTTGGCAATTGTCGGGAAACTTTGCTAAGTAAGCACCAGTCCAGGCATCCCAGTCAGCCAAAGGGGGTTGTTTTGCTTCTAGTTCTCCAAAATAATTGAGCGCGGCACCTCGTAAATAATTTGCTAATAGAGCTGTTTTTCGGTTTAACGTGGTGGCTCCAACTAAGATTGCTAATCTTGAAAATTTCCGTTCCCATTCTGACCAATTTAAATCGTTCAGGTCCCCAGCAAATGGGGATAAATCGCCTAGACCGGTGGGAATCGTCGGGCGGGTTTCATACAGTTCTGTGACTCGAGCCACTGTATTTCATAGCAAATCATTGACTTCTTGCATAGCCATTACGTCTCTGTTTTCAGCTAAAACGTGATCTTCTTGATTTGCCAAAATTTGTAAATCTTCTTCTTCTAAATTTTCTTCTGGTGGCACGCGTTCAAATAATGGCCGTCCACTTCTGGTTCGTCGGTATTCTGTAGGATTCTGGCAGGCGCGGGTGATTACGTTATTAAAAATTGAAGAAAGGGAATTTTCTTCTTCAGCCGTTCTTTAAAGATCGCTAGGTTCGGGAAGCGCCAACGTCAAGTTCTGGAAACGCCAAGTAAGTTGTCAAATAAAATCGTTGGCCTTCGTGCTTCTTTATTTTCAGGCTTCTACAACATCAATTCGGATCCGAAGATTGTAGTTGACGTCCTGCCAGCCTCGCCACTTGTAAGGGTTGTCTATTTTTAAGTTAAGGGTAAATACAGGTTACTGTAGCTGAACAACCTGCAAATCAGACTGAATGCTCAAAATGTTCTTAAGTTATTCCTTTTTCTTCAGAAACGCCAATGGAAACGTTAAAAGATTGATGGCGATGGCAACGCTCAGGAAAATGCTAAGGTAAGTTAAAAGGAAAAGTTTAGTCTCGTAACGAAAATATGTTTCTTTCCAGCTCCCAATAGTTCACAAGTCCGGACGGCGTAGATGACATTTTATAGGACGACCCTACGACTTTGTCAAAGAGCAGAAAAGCAAGCAGGTAAGCTAAATTTATTGATAATAAGGCGAAATAAAGTGAGATGAAATGAAGTGAAGTCATCTATACAAAACAGACATTTATATATAAAAGAAAAGGTATAAAAACTAAGATATTATGTCATAGTATCACGTGACTTTAGATTCTACTCTTTGTAGGTGTAGTCATGACGAAATGAGTGGCGTTAACGGGACGCGGACATTGAAAGTAAGCTCCTCCATTGCTTTCCTGTTACGTATATTGTATGTTTTTAATAAATAAAAAAAAGGCGCTCAGTGACATAAGGCAAAGGATGTTGTCATAGTGTCTACAGTAGGATTGGATAGTGTAGGTTTGCCTGGCCTGTGCGTGACTATGAGGGCATCACTGTTTACTGTAGATTGCTCAATTGCTATTGATTGATTTGCAGCGCTCTTACACGCTCATCCCCAAGTTGCCAGTACTGCTGCACCATGGAAGCATTTCTGTATACCAAAAGTTAAGGTGCAGCTTAACACATACACAAAACATATCGAGAGAGTTAAGCTGCAGCTTAAGCTGTGCTTAACTCAATATGTTATAGCATTGCGGTTAAGGTGCAACTCAGCTGTAGCTTAATTTTCTCAACATGTTTTGTGTACGACTTAAGCTACAGCTGAGCTTCAGCTTAACGACAATGGTATAACATATAGAGTTAAGCTGCAGCTCAGCTGGAGCTCAAGTCGCTTTGATGAAACTGGCTGATGAAAAAAACCTTCAGTTTCACCCCTATTCAGCGAAACTCAAAACAGCGATTCCCAATACAGCGAAGTCTCAAAACAGCGATTGTCAAAACAGTGAAGTCTCAATACAGCGATACTCAAAATCGTGAGTTTTGAAAAAAGTTATCTTTAGAATGGAAAAATGGTGATTGGGCGCGGTAGACGTTTTTGCAAATGGCTTATTTGGTCCTTAAATTCGAATTTCAATTTGGCACGAATCGCCAGATATCTCACATTATAGTTTTATAACACGTGTTTTCACGAAATTGCAGCTTTTTATTCTGATTTATTCATTATTAACATACATGCATGTTTTTTGTTTTTTTCCTCCATTGACTTATTCCCTTTTATATTCTTCTTATTTTGAGCCACTTCTTGTTTAATTTTTTCAGGTTGTGTACTTTTTTCAATTTTTTACCTACTTTTTATTACATTATTTTCGTTTCTTTATTATTTGTTTTTGTTCTGCCTTTACTGCTTATAATTATTTTATTCATTTCATCCTATTGGCTTATTGGCGTGTCCCCAATACAGCGAGACCCACAACAGCACTCAGAATAGCGAGACTCAAAACAGTGATTCTCATTACCGTGAAGTCTCAATACAGCGATTCTCAATACAGCAAAATCTCAATACGGCGATTCTCAAAAGAGCGAATCTCAATACAGCGAATACTCAAAATTTCTATGCATTAGAGTAAACGCGCACAATATGCAAATTAGGTAAATTAAAATCGTTTTTGATGGTCGAAATAGTCTATTTTTAGTTGCATTTGGCCATCTAAATTTCACATGCTTTTGTGCTGCAGTTCCGGTAGGTATGCACGAACGGACCATTCCAAAATCACGAAAAAATTTCTATGAAAAAAACATTTTTTTTGAAACCTTGGAAAAAAACAAAAGCAAAAAACTATCATAAGGATTTTCCAATATAGTTGTTTTGTATGCTTCTATATTGCATTGCAAAAAAATTAAATTGATGGAATAAATAAAATAAAATAAACAAATAAGATGAAATGAATAAAATAATTAAGCAGTAAAAGCAGAAAAAAAACGAATGATGAAGACATGAGAAGTAAAATAATGTAGTAAAAAGTAGGTGAAAAATTAAACAAAAGTACACAACCTGAAAAAATCATACAAAAGGTAGCACAAAATCAGAATATTCAAAGAAATAAATCGATAAAGGAAAAAAGAAACCAAAAACACGCATATGGATATGTTAATAATAAACAAACAAGAATAAATGTTGTGCAGGTCTTTCCTTAGAGGCGTAAGAAAAGATTGAGGCTTCATGTCTGAACTGACCTGTTAGAACTACTACCTCGACTAAGCCTCGGTGATAGTGCAACAGTCCATTATCCCCGATCTACAACAAGAAAGATTCCTTTAACCTCAAATGCGGGGCCCTACCAGAGAGCTCCGCAGTCTCCTAGATGAGACAAGGAATCCCCTCAGGGATAAACTTGTAACGACCAGATTTCTGTGAGGTACTTTACTTGGACCAATCGGTCGATACGGCGGGGCAAATACGGGGCAGGGCGAACGGTTACAACAACAACGGTTAATTCGACGGTCGCTTGAACGTCGACAAATATACGCGCTTCGAATAAAAACGGATGGGGGCCTCGGTTTAAATGCTTTCGAATAGTCGGCCGCTTGCAAATGTATAAAGACGGGGCGAGCGCGGATCAAGAATAAAACGATACCAGAATAAGAACCAGAATGATCAAAATCACGCTTTGCTTCTTCTTTTATACGGCGATTCTGGCCACTCCCTGGACGCTGCGGGAGGTCGAGCTTCTGTCCATCTTCTTCCGCCAATCGTCGTTTCCGGCTACGCTTTTTATGCTTTCTTAGTTACGCCTCTCTAACGCTTTTCTGGTACCGTATGCTTTCTGTGCTTTACTTGCCTTTTTACGGTGGGCTTGGCCACACCTCTGTGCTTCTGTGCATGCTTCCTGTATCGGTTTCTCTGTATACACATGTTTTATGGGGCCGCCGCTACTGTTACACTTGAGACTACTGTACGGCGGGGCTTCTACGTATCTTACTGTGTGCAGGTGTTGTTTACGATTTTTACGGGGGATTACGGTAGCTGTGGAATGTGTAGTTTAGTGTAGGTTCTAGGGGAACAGCTGCCGTTTGTTCAAATTAATTAGGGCATCTTAATTGGGCTACCGGGGTGTGAACGGATCAAAATAAAGTACTTCACTTAATTTTGTAGGAATGTTTGGGTGCGAATCCCAGACACCCTTGAGACGATAAAATGTGAAAAATAAAATAATATCTAATAAATGTCTATTACATACAGTATGCTACATGTTTACAGTACTGCTTTAGCAGGTACGTTACATTTCCCTCCTTCCGGAGTTGAACATCCTCGTTCAAGGCTTTCGAGGTTGAGGAGGGGTGGGGGTAGATTCGTTAGCTGCTTTCCGAGGGTAGAAAGGGGTTGTCTCGTTTACATGCACCGTGAATGTAATATTCTGATGGGGGTGTTTGAGTGTAACGTTGGGGTACATGAAATTCGTAACTGTATAGGGACCGTTTTGGCGAGGGAGGAATTTGGGAGTCAACCCTTGTTTACACGAATGATTTTTATAAAGAATAAGATCACCTGCCTTGTAATGTATGTTCTGAGCATGCTTGTTATACTGACGGGTATAGTGGGCTTGGGCTTTCTGCAAACTTTTCTGCACGGCTGAGAGTGCTTCTGTAAAATGCGATTTTACACGAAGGGCATAGTCGTCTAAGTCAACCATGTAGGACGTGGGAAAAAAATTTAAAGCTGCATCTGATGGCAGATTAGCTTGCCTACCGTGGAGTAATTCAAAGGGGGGATATGATGTGCTATCATTTTTATGGATGTTGATCGAAAAAACGGCATAGGGCAGATAAGTATCCCAATCAGTGTGATTTGAATTGATGTACATGCGGATACGGGTGGCTAGGGTTTGGTTGCAACGCTCAACTTCTCCATTGGCAATGGGATGATATGGGGTGGTGTGAATTTTTTGAGTATTGCATAAACTGGTGATCCGTGAGAAGAGGTTGGATACAAAATCGGTGCCACGATCACAATGGATGATTTTTGGGGACCCATGACGACAAACAATTTTGGTTACGAATAGCTTGGCAATAGTGGCTGCAGTGATGTCAGGGGTTGGGAATGCCTCTACATACTTTGTGAAATAATCGATGAAAACGACAATGAATCGGTTGCCGTCTTCAGTGAGGGGTAATGGTCCCATGCAATCAACACCGACTCTATCAAATGGGCCAGTCGGCTGAATTGGTACCAAGTTTGCATGCACGTTGTGTCGGAGGGCTTTCTGTGTCTGGCATGGGTGACAAGTTTTGCAGTAACGTTTGATATCACGGCTCATTTGGGGCCAAAAATATTTCTGTCTGAGCAAGTGTAGGGTTTTCCGGGCCGCAAAATGACCTGTGAACTTGCTGTCATGATGTGAGGCGATGAGATGCTGGACTTGGGACTTGGGAATGTATAGTTTTGCCTGTTTGTCGACTATACGGAAGAGAATGTTTTGATGCACGGCGAATTTGATCAGAGTAAGGGGGTGTTTTTGGGCAATTTTGGCTAAAATACTTTTGACAGTTGGATCAGTGCGTTGGAGTTCGGCAAAGTTTTTCTGTTGCTCTTCTTGTTCAGTTGCTTCGGCTTCCAAAACTGAATTGATGGTTGATATTTCGGGGCGGGTTTCTAATTGCTCAATATCAAAGGATTGCTTTGCTGTCTGTGAGGGGAATCGGGAAACTGCATCTGCGTTGCGGTTAGCAGTGCCTTTCTTGGGTCGAATGTCTAGCTGAATGCCAGAGAGAGCTAATCCCCAACGGGCAATGCGAGGGGACGGGTTTTCCTTTTGTAAGACTGCCTGAACTGCTGTGTGGTCAGTGTGTACAATAACATGTTGCTGGAAAAGATAGGGGCGGAAATACTTGACAAATTCGACTACTGCAAGGGTTTCTAACTCAGTGATCGGATAGTTGCGTTCTGCGGGTTTCAATGTGCGGCTCCCAAAAGCAATGGGGCGATCCTGACCTTTACTATCTAGCTGACTGAGAATGGCGCCGATGCCGAGTTTTGAGGCGTCAGTTTGCAGAATAAACGGTTTGGTGAAATCTGGATGCTGCAGTATTGGGGCATGGATGAGTAATTCTTTTAGCTTAGTGAATGCATTTTGCTGTTCAGGGCCCCAGGAAAATTCTGAGTTCTTTTTGAGTAGCGATGTGAGTGGGCTAGAAACTTGAGAGCAATTTGGGATGAATCTACGATAATATGAGGGTAGGCCAAGGAATGACTTAACTTCTTTTGAGCTTTTGGGCGTGGGTATGTCATAAATGGCCTGTACCTTATGAGGATCTGGTGAAATGCCTTGCTGAGAAATGACGTGGCCTAAGTATTGGACTTGGGGCTGGCAGAATTTGCATTTTTGGATGTTTAGCTTAAGGCCTGCTTGTGAGAATCGGGCAAGAATAGTGTCTAAACGTTCCAGCATTTGGGCATGGGAGTCTGCGAATACTAAAACATCGTCGAGGTATACAAGGCATGTGTTCCATTGCAGACCCGAAAGAATAACATCCATTAACCTTTGGAATGTGGCTGGGGCATTGGTGAGTCCAAAAGGGAGGTAATTGAATTGATACTGGCCAGCTGAGCAATTAAAGGCCGTTTTTTCTCTGTCTGCTTGTGCTATGGGAATGGAATAGTATGCATTGGATTGGTCAAGGGACGTGAAATATTTCATTCCACGAAGGGTGTCTAGAATTTCGTCTATCCGGGGCAGGGGGTAGGTATCTTTTTTTGTGACTTTGTTGAGGCCTCGAAAATCAATGCATAAACGATGGCCTCCATCTTTTTTGGGAACTAAAACTGTGTTGGTACACCATGGGGAATTGCTTTGGCTTATGACACCTGCTGCTGCGAGTTGCTCAACTTCTGCTTGTATGATTTGCTTTTCTTTTGGGGAAGTCCGATAAAGTTGTCTACGTACTGGTTGGGAGCCATTGGTGTCAATTGTATGTGAAACGAGGGTGGTTCTACCTACATCCATTTTGGATTTAGCATATAATGTAGGGTACTTCGATAGGGCGCGTAGGAGTTGCATTTTCTCGGTTTCTGTGAGGTCACTGGAGGTTAAATTAACATTTTCTTTTAACCAGGTGAATGTATCAAAACGGTTGGGCTGGTTTTGCGTTGAAGGGGTTAGATTAGCGGGAGCATTTTGTTTTGGGATGTAACATGAGACTGTACCAATGCATGTTCCAGGATAAAGAATTTGGGCTGTTTCTTGTGTGTTTAAGACGGATATGCGTATGCGACTGTTTTGATTTTCAGAGATGCAAGCTGCGAAATGGACTTTGGGATTCTGTTTGGGTTTTGGGGTGAATTCAAGCTGTTTGACCTGTAAGTAGGATTTGGGCAAGGGGACAGTAAATTCGGTTACGGTACGGGGTGGTAATTCTAATTTTTCGTCCAAATAAGTTCCACCACGAGTTGAAAGAGGGCTATATTCTAGGCCATCACAAGGTAGTATAACATTGCCAAATTTGACCTGTGATTTTTGATTGTTGATAGTGTATTCCGAAAATCGACTGAGAAAGTTTTTGCCTAGAAGGATGTCTGCTGTGCAATCTTTTTGGACATGGACCATGATTGTTTCCTGGATGGTTTGGGCTGTCACTGTGACAAAAGTGGTTCCTACAAAGTGAATCGGGAGATTATTTGCTGCTTTTGCTTGGACTAGCGGGGGTTTCATGTCTAACTGTAAAAGTTGAGCGACTCGGGAATCAATGAGTGAGTAAACTGCACCAGTGTCAATCATGCCTTTTGTCATTAATTTGCCGTTAAGTGTAATCGGGATGTGAGGGGTATGTTTTTCAGGCACGTTTTGGGGTGGCTTATTTGATGCAGATTGCTGAATTTGATTAATGAGTTCGATTGCAGGAGTTCGGGGGGTATCGATATCGACGAGGACGTATTTCTGTTGCGTTTGTGCCCCACGCCGATTAGCTAATTCTAAGAGAGCGTGGCCGAATGATGGGGGAATGGCCTCATGTAAATGTCTGTTGTTTGAAGGTATTTCGTATGCATGTTCGTTTGTGGCATGATGCTTTGGAGAGGGGAAATATTTTCGAAGAACGAGAAACGAATAAAAGACGCCTGCAATAATTACAGTAATAACGGCTAGATTAATAATGATTTGCAGGGGTCCTTTGAGTAAATTGTTTAATCCATCTGTGAGACTTTGGGTGGTACCGGTTATTACATGTTCTATGCCTTGACCGGCGCCAGAGAGTGTATTTCCGAGTGCTTGACCAGTGCCTGAGATTATGTTGTAAACTGTATCGGAATTGAGAGACATTTGGGCGGTATAATTGACGAGTTTTTTGACAGTGTTTTCGAGTGTGTGAGTTTTGTAAATGTATTGTTTCAAAAAGAGTAAGTTGGTTGAAATAGTTGCAAGTTGATCATGAAAAATGGCGGGTGTATTAAAATGGAAAAGGGAAAAATTTTGGTTCCAGACAATTTCTAAGGGTAAGTTTGTGACATGTGGGGATCCTGTTTCACTGACCCATGTATTATTCTGTTTGTAAAGGGCTACATGCATGTGATGGCAGTCAACTGTTTGTGAAAAAGGGGTCAAATCGTTGCCTCCTGGATTTGAAAACATGAGTTCAGTTCCTACGAGAATGGGCAAAAGTTTGTAGCATGTTTGGTTGATTTTGTGGTTGTAAAAGATTTTAGATGCATTTACTTGTTTACAGGGCCAGACTGTGAGGGCTTCTCCTGTGAATTCTGCTATGATGTCGGTTCGCTGTAGGAATGCACGCGCTCCAAGGGTTGCATCAAGACGCAAGATTTGCCATACGAGATCAAGGTGACGCTGTGCCTGTCTGCATAATTCATTCCATACATTTTTGAAATTTTGAATTTCGAATTCCTGTATTTTGTCTGCTAGATAGTTTAGTTTTGCATTAATGGGTTCAAAATCATCAAAATCGTATAATGTAGTATGAGTTTCGTTGGTTTTTGGGGTTAAAAATGCATTACGATGTGGGGTGCTTTTGTCTAATTGTACGATAATGCCTTGTTCGGTTAGAATGCTATCTTGGATTTCTGGGCAATTGGGGTTCGAAAAAACTGTATTTTTGACCGAGAATGCACCTTGTAGTTCTTCTATTATCATGTGTGTTTGCGTGAGTTTGATGAGATGTGTATTTTTGTATTCGAAAGGGCATAAGTTTTCAAATGCTGTTTCATTCCAGATAATAGATCCGTCGGCTGTGACACAATGACCTGATGTCGGTTTGCATGACCCTAGGTCGCCTAATGTACCTGTCATAGATTTTCCATTCCAAGATGCTATTTGTCCTATTTCTATGATGACGTTAGTGACTGAGGTACAATGGTCTGTACAACACCATGTGTATTCTACCCTTAAGGAGTTATTTGTTGACCAAAATCCTGGTTGGGTTTCGTATAATTTTTGACCGTTGTGTTCTTTGTCTATAACGATTGCCTTACAAACATGTGGGGTTAGATTTTGCATTTCGGTTTGGTTGAAGACAATACCTTTTGATCCAAAAAATCCTGTATTAGTACAAATTTTGCGTTTGCGAACACTGCATTTGTATGCGTCTGTAATGTGGGGCTTAGTGGAGGGGATATAGATTTTTCCGAATGTTTGTACGGGTTTGTCTACTGTGGAAGGGGGCATGCATGATACAAGTTTTGGTATGCTGACTGAGTGACCGCTCAATGAAGTTCCACACATCTGAAATTGGGCACTACACGATGTGGGGATTATTATACATAAAAATATACAATACAATGGCCAATGTAGTGTTTTAGTGGAGGCGGCGGGGTACTGTACATTTTCTTTCTGGCCGGTTTGGCGTGGCGGCTCTTGGTGTTGTTCGGTTTTGGGTTGAGGGGGTGGCCGGTTTGAAGTCTGAACGGTCTGTAAAATTTTAGAAGTTGAGTTATGGGGTGGGGTTTGGACTTGCTTACTTGTGGGGGTCGGTAGAAGCGTTTGGCGGGGGCGGAATTGGTAGGGTTCAGGGGTCAGGCCATGGAGAAGGGATAACAAGTTGCGGCCTGTTTTCGACGGGGTTTCGGGGGCGGTGGGCGGCGTTGTGTCTTGCTTTCGGGGGATCTTGTAGCCTACGGGGATGGTGGGCGGCGATTTTTCAGTTTTTTCAGCTTCAGGCGTGGGGGGTGGTGACATGGTGCACCAATCGGGTACGTCCAGATCAAGGACGTATTCGTCACTGCGGCGGTGGGTGTTGGGCATGATAGTTCCTAAAGTAGTCTGAGGGCCGTTAGTTATGGCGGGTAATTTTGAGTAAAATGCGGGGTCGTCAATGTCCATGAGGGGTTGGGGTTGCCTGTACTCAATGCAATTTTGAATATTGCGACTCTGCTGATTTGGACAATACCTGCTTGTATGGCCTCTCTGCTTGCATACAAAACATTGGAAATTGGAGTAGGGTTTTGAAGGGCAGTTATCTGATCTATGTCCTGTTTGGGAGCAGTGGATGCATGGGCTTTTACAATCACGTGTACTGTGATTATTACGGAAACAGATTGCACATGATTTTCGGGTGCCTACTGATTTACAATTACGAGCTACGTGTCCGATTTGTCCACACTGGAAGCATGTGGGTTGCCTGGGGGTGGTATTGTTCCTGTAAGCATTATTCCTGTTTAAAGTATTGTTACTGAAATTGTTGTAGCTACTTTGTTGTGGGGGTTGAGGTTTTTGTTTGATCTGCAACTGTAAATCTTTTACTTGTTGTTCTAACTGATGCAAAAGATCCTGTTGGTCTGTATTTTTGGTTAGGGAAAAGATGGGTTCGGGTTTTGGGGGTATAAATGGAAGGGTGTTAGATTTCAGCTCATTTCTAAGGATTTGTTGTTCAATGTAAGCTGCTTCGTCTGACATTTCTTTTAGAGTTGCGAACCTTCTATACTTAATTGCTTCCCTGATTTCGTTTTGCATGCCTTCTACAAAGAGGGGTTTTATGATCATTTCTCGTGCGTCTGTGTTAAAATTAGGGTAGGCGAGGGTTGCGAGATGTTCTAGATCAAATAAGAATTCCGTTACTGTTTCTGACCGCTTTTGTTTTCTTTCGCGTAAGAATTGTTGATGTAGCTCATTATCTCTATTGTTTGGGAAAAATGCCTGTAATGCGACTTTATACTGCTCGTATGTGTGGGGAGGGTTTTCGGAACTCGCTAAACTTTTGAATTTAGCTAACGCGGCTCCTCCTAAATGAATTTCTAAACATGCCAACTTTAACTGTACGTCTGTATCTTTCATGCCTTGGAGTGCCATGAATTGTTCTAATCTTTTGTTCCATTCACCAAAATGTTGGGTCACGCCGCCCGTGAATACTGTAGGTTTCGCGTAGAAATTGTTTGCCATGTTATTACGAATGTTTGCTGTTCTTAAATCGTCTATTAAGGTGGGGTTTACTGTATTCTGATTCAATTGTGTGCGTAGGGTACGAAAATGTTCTGAAAACAAATCGTTTATCTGTTCTCTAACGATTTCTCCTAAATGATCTTGCGTTTGGTGGGTCATTCTTGGTTTACGATGGGGTTTCTGCTTAAATGCTTCAATTTTTGCTTCACGCTGTATTCGTTTAAATGTATCGCTTAATGCTTCGTTGGAGGGGGTTTCCAGTTTGCTTAATACGAATACCGTCTTACTGTAGGAAATGATTACTACTGTATTATCTAATGCTTCTAAATGCCCGGATAAGAGTACACCTAATTGGGGGCAGGGAGTTCCACTGGTTAACGTAATGGTACGGTCACCAAAATATGTAACGACCAGATTTCTGTGAGGTACTTTACTTGGACCAATCGGTCGATACGGCGGGGCAAATACGGGGCAGGGCGAACGGTTACAACAACAACGGTTAATTCGACGGTCGCTTGAACGTCGACAAATATACGCGCTTCGGATTAAAATACAGACGGGGGCCTCGGTTTAAATGCTTTCGAATAGTCGGCCGCTTGCAAATGTATAAAGACGGGGCGAGCGCGGATCAAGAATAAAACGATACCAGAATAAGAACCAGAATGATCAAAATCACGCTTTGCTTCTTCTTTTATACGGCGATTCTGGCCACTCCCTGGACGCTGCGGGAGGTCGAGCTTCTGTCCATCTTCTTCCGCCAATCGTCGTTTCCGGCTACGCTTTTTATGCTTTCTTAGTTACGCCTCTCTAACGCTTTTCTGGTACCGTATGCTTTCTGTGCTTTACTTGCCTTTTTACGGTGGGCTTGGCCACACCTCTGTGCTTCTGTGCATGCTTCCTGTATCGGTTTCTCTGTATACACATGTTTTATGGGGCCGCTGCTACTGTTACACTTGAGACTACTGTACGGCGGGGCTTCTACGTATCTTACTGTGTGCAGGTGTTGTTTACGATTTTTACGGGGGATTACGGTAGCTGTGGAATGTGTAGTTTAGTGTAGGTTCTAGGGGAACAGCTGCCGTTTGTTCAAATTAATTAGGGCATCTTAATTGGGCTACCGGGGTGTGAACGGATCAAAATAAAGTACTTCACTTAATTTTGTAGGAATGTTTGGGTGCGAATCCCAGACACCCTTGAGACGATAAAATGTGAAAAATAAAATAATATCTAATAAATGTCTATTACATACAGTATGCTACATGTTTACAGTACTGCTTTAGCAGGTACGTTACACTTA
>CAWUHX010000578.1:0-39611 GCA_963922205.1 Romanomermis culicivorax
AGTGAATCATTTTGTAGTCTCTGGAGAACGTCCAGTAAAAAATAAGATACAGAGCGCGTCAAAATGGCTACTAAGGTAAATACAAGTCTTTATCATGTCAGCGAATAAAAGCCTTATACAGCTCAAGAATGATTTGATGGTGACTCATTCACTAAGAAACCGAAACCCTGCTGAGAGCCCCGCATTATATTTTATTATGCAAAATATAATCAACAAACAAGGTTGATATGTCGAAGGAGCTGATACACAGTACATGCGAACGATCTCCATTCTCCTAAAATGACAGACTACAGTCGAAAACCGATACGTCAAAAACGTTAAAAAAGATTATGCATAAATCATATGCAAATTTTATGCAACGAGACTTTAATAGTAATGAGGTTTCTCTATGCAGGATAGTTTTTGAAGCAAAAAATAAGCCTATACCTCTTGCAACTTGGCATTAACCCAAAGCTTAATTTTCGTAGCTTTCTCTTCGATAACTTGAACGTCACTTTGATTCGCCATTGTTTAGTTTGTTGACTTGGAGCAAATTCACGGATGAAAAACGGGACATCTGCCACAAATACTGAATAAATGACCAAATACACAGTATCTTGCAAGACTGAAGAAATATTATGGAATAAAAATCTATGAAAAAAGGAAGTGGACTATACATAACACATGAAACTAGCCGAAAAAGGATCGATTTTAAGAGTGTTCCGAACACACGTTTGCGTATAACTACAGTAAAATAATCAACAAATGGGCTTGGAGATTTTTATCACATAAGCATAGCTTGCGTGTGTAGAAAACGAACAAAAACTGTGCCAGCAGCAAAAAATGTAAGCTTAAGAAAAATGTATGTCCACATTGTATGCAATGATACCCGGCATTTGGTTCAAAAGCTGAGCCTTATATAAAAAAATAATGTTTTAGACGACACTAGGCGGTCTCCTGATGGGCCTTTGTCCATATTTTCCCGAATTTGGTAACCTTTTTATGTTGGCGACAATGTATCATGAATGTATAATTTTTTGCAGAAGGAAAAAACGGCTGACTTGTCATAAAACTGTTTGAAAACCGACAAAAGACTTTCTTTAAACAATGAATACACAGTTGCAGAAAAGATGAATAAGAACTACAAACTAAAGCAAATGAAGGCCAGCTTTACATTGCATAGAACAGCATGGATTGTGGTTTATCCCGAAAAGTAGAGGACAAGTTGAACTATTTTTCAGTATTAAATTCAACTAACCAGGCAAAATTTTATCATAGTTTCTAGATTCAAAGGTCTCAGAAGCTCGTAGAAATTATAAATTTAAATGAAAAATCGAAACCCCAGTGTATTTCCTTTCAAATCTATCGATTCTCAAGAAATCTTATCTAAAAGAATTTTGTGTAGCCAATTCTATCATCACATATTTTGGAAAGCAATTGGAGTTCTAGCACATGATACTATGGAGTAGTTTTGATATACGGAATGGAAAAAATCCAATACCTCAGATCTATTATGGGTACTGCAATATAGCGCTTAGAGACTGATCGTTTTTTCGATATTCTGTATTTTTCGTTGGAGTAAATTGATTCGTGTGTATATCTTTTATCCACGGGATGAATATTCCCAAAAAAACTATTATTTTTCTTTTCTTTCCGTACAGGCTATAACGTATGTTAGAACCATACATACTCTCTAGGTGCATTGAACTGTCCCCAAGAGCAATGAGCAATGAAAGTCATCAGTTTCCGAGTGAACCTTTTTGTAGTCAAATTTGCATACGTGTACCGCTAGATTTAGAAACTTTGGGAACTTGGGGGATACGTTTAGGAAGAGAGAATCGCTAATATGTGCACTTTCGGATTATTCAATTCATCAGACACAAAGTTGTCGGTAGCAAGTAATTCATTCCAGGTATGTCTGAACCAAATCAACTAATCTGAAACAAATCAACTGCTAAACTAGTGCACTAATCAAGCAGAAGAACATTCAGTACCGGTTATCACATGTTCCTCCAATCACATAACAAAGTCAAATATAAGGAACATTTTAGAATCTATAATTTAATGGTCAAATTTGCAATTCTATGCTGTTCACCATCAGTGGTATGCAAGCAAATGTTCTGCATTTGACGTTAATGAAAAGTAGAGCATTTCCCACGCATTTCATGTGATGCGCATTGCATGAACGTCGTGCATTTCATGTAAGAAATCCAATCATTTTCGGGCGAATAAACAACAAAGCTACTGGCTGGACTAATGTGGTTATATTATATCACTGCAACATGACCAATAAGCAAGAGAGCAGATGGCCACTATAGGTTTTTGCCCGTAAACAATGGGATCTGAGCTCATATAGATTGAGCGCACTGTCCAGACGACAAAATGATTCACAAAAATGGAGAACAAAAAGCTGTAGTTGCGTAATTACATGGCTCATGATGCCGTGTGAAATAATTACGATTTTCCGCAGAAAAGTAGAAAATTTTTGCAAAAATGTCAATTTGCGCGTATTGCTTATTTTTCGATCAGAAAATCTCGAAAAACTTGAACACAATTCGGTCTTCTGCTTCATCATTTTGTGTCGGAAATAGCGCAAAAAATTTGAATAATGATGTCTCTAGATAAGGTCTCGAGGCATGCGATTGAAAAAATGCAATGAAGAAAAATATATTACGAATTTTTATGAACACCAAAATATTATAGGAAAAACAAAAAAGAATAGGGAACATAAAAAACAGATAGATCTGTTTTTCCAAGTGGTTCATTACTTTTCCATTCATATAATAAGAATTTGCAAAAGTCCTTCAAATGAATGACTTTCGGACTACAGTCTAAGACAACATAATGCCCCTTGAGACTACCGAACTTTAGTCCGGACTTTATTCTTATTATATGTTTGTCTCGTTTGTCAGTTACTTATTCAAGCCTGCATTATAAACTGCCACCTTGCATCAGTGTATTACTTAGTAATAATATGATCGAATTTTCATGGCATTCAGTGAGTTCGTCGCATTGTGGTATTCACAGATGACAAATTCTGATAATCACAACAATTTAATATGAAAATTTAACACTGACGAAGACTAATATCGATTGAAGCAAATAAACAAATAAAATTAACATGATTCGCGCGCAAAACGAATATGAACTTTCTCAAGTATTAATTTTATTTTTTCGCAGAAGAGGAAGGACTCGTTTTTTCAAAAATGATTCCTTATTGCACGAAAGACCTGTCGTAGCATAGCCAACAGGTATGCTCAGTATCAAACCACGAACACTATATTGGTGATTTCTCAACGAAAGATTTATATACCCACATCAAAATCAACTAATCTTCTCAAGACATTCTGATTTTTCATGAAGGCGTAGAAAACTTCTCTCGCGATATTGCACAACGTAACTTGGTTTTTATGTCAACTCGTTCCTCTCTGGTCGCTCGATAATATAATGAAGGAATTTTGGCGAGACATCAAGTTTTTATGAATAAAAAGACGAAATACGGAAAAAATCACCTTCATTTTGTCATTTTTTAACATTTTTCACCAGTGAAACCACAACTTAGGAAAAGCTTTCCACTGCACTTTAGAGAGCCCTTTTCGCTTCCATTTGATACAATTTTTACTAAATGAGTTTCTCCTAGATAGAGAATTTAGGCCAAGGAAAATCACTATCTTTTTCTGTACAAAACATAGCTGCAAAAATCATTTTACCGATTGACGTCTGCAAGTGGTTTACTATAGCTGATTTTTAAGGGCGACAAGATTCAAAATGAAGAGCATCGTTTTTTTTATCTTTACATGATAGTATAAAGCCGATGGAAGCCCTCAAATTCTTTACTGATCTGGAAAGTGAGTTTCTTGAAAATACTACTGATAAGATCAAGAAAAAATGTTTGAGAAATTTGTCTCAGAATACAGTGAGAAGAATAGCGAGAACATCGTCAAGTTATACAGAAGTGCAGAGAAATATTTTAAAGTATCTAGCACTGACTTATGACTTGACCATTCTCAAGAGAGAGCTATTCAATATGAAGCAGGAGGAAGGTGAATTGGCTTTAGAGTTCTTAAAGAGGTTAAGTAATCATGTGGATCTGGTCTATGCAGATCAGACAGATCAAGTTAGACAAAAAATATTATTAAGGCCTTCATTTACAAAAGTATTCCATTGTATCAAACGGAGTTGCAGGATGTATTGCCATTGATGAAAACATGGCAAGACCTTGCATATGCTGTAACGCAAATTGATAAGAAGTATAAAAATGTTTTCACTACTTTTGAAGCCAAGGATAAACCTATAGTGATAAACCAAGTGATAGCTACTGAGGAGCAATGCCCAGAAACTACTTTTGTAGGGAATGCTCAGTATGGAAGTACTAAAAAGTATAACCAGACTAAAGCAAGACCACAAAATCAGTTGCAAAAGGCAGTGGAAGATCAGAAGGGTGATGGGAATGGTGAAGAAATGCAACCTGGTCCATCAACTTGTGACGTCAAGCAGACTAACAAGGAGCAGGCCAAGGAATCATTTTTAGCTATTCTCTCAAAGGAGTGGCTACAGTTGGTACAGAAGGTGGATAAATTGCAGATCACTCAAAATGAAGCTTTGAGGAAGTTGACTACTGTGAAGCAGTCTGCGCCTGCTGAAAAGTAGTCACAAGCTAAGCAGCAGACATCCTATCGTATTTATCACAAGAATAATACTCATGCTACGGACCATTGTAAAGCTTTAGCTTATTGTCAGCAACAACAGCAATGCAGTGAATTTAACCATGGCATAACGAATCAGTATTATTTTATCTTTGAGAGAATAGCTAAAAATGATTCCTTGGCCTATTTTAGGATTATTTTATGAAATGGGTGGAAGCAGAGATGATCCCAGATCAATCTGCTATAATCATTTTGGATAGCTTTTTATGAAATGTGTTCAGGCATGAAACCCCAGTCAAGTTGGTGAGTGATAATGGTTCATGCTTTACAGCTGATTTGATGATATCAGTCTGTAAATTATTAGAATGTCAGAAAATTTTCACAACTGCCTACCATCCACAAGGGAATGGAATGGTTGAAAGGTTTAACCAAACTTTGATCAAGCAGTTGATGAAAGTGGCTATCAAAGATTCGGATAAATGGGACAGATATCTGCAATCTGTCGTTTTTGCATATAATGCCACCCCTCACACCTCAACAAAGTGCTCACCATTTGCTTTGTTGAGAGGGCATGAGGCTAATTTTGGCATAAGTATTGTTGTTGCAAGGAATATAGTTCTGCCCATGAACTATGAGGCTTATAAGCATGTACTAACGGAAAGCTTAGTACAAACTTATGAGACTATTTCTGAAAACATCAGGAAGGCCAAGGAGATCAGTAAAAAGTTTTTTGACTGTAAAGCAAAAGCCCATGTTTATTCCATCAATGATTGGGTTTGCTGAAGGTCAATAAGCAGAAAAAACTCGGTCTTCCGTGGAAAGGACCGTATGTGGTAACTGATAATAGTAGATTATCAGATAACATGCTTACAATTGCGCACTGAAGGGAGCTGCTGAAAAAGCAGGTTGTATCCATGAGCAGGTTAAAGTACTTTTGCTAGGAGACCGGCCGATGGATGCAGTCTAACCACCTGTCATCAATTGATACAGAGTTTACTGTAGAATCGAAAATTCAGAATTACAAATTGCTGTAGCATGTAGCGCCATGTGTTGTGAGTGCATGAATACCCCCTATATTTTTGTCCCCAATGTTGTGAATATGTATAAATTGTATTTATTTATGTTTATTTTATGTATTTATCATGTAATTATCGCCAATTTGTAAATTTAATTTGCATAAAACTTAATTTTTCAAAAATTCTTGGTAAAAAACCACTCTTCCCAAAAATTCGAAATCTTAAAATTTTTTTCGTGGCAAATTCAAATTTTTCTGATTTGGATTAATTTTTTTGGAGGAATCAAGTAATTGTTGCCCCCAACTCTGTGAATACATGGAAGAATTGGAAAACTGCAGGGTTCAGAGTGAAAAGAGACAAAAAGTAGCCAAAGCGGAAACTTTGTCAATTTTTCAGCTCTTTGGAGAATTTAAAATTTTCAAAATTTTTTTTGCAAAAAAGGTTGGTTGTTGGTCGGTTGTTTGTTGTTTATCGCTCCTTTTTCTATAAAAATTTACATGCTTTTAGTCAATATTTGCCTGTAAATTGCATATTGGGCAGAGTTTTTTCTTTCTCTATATTGGTCACTATTTGGCAGCAAGTTTTACACTATATTATATAGCATTTATTAGAAAGGTTACAATTTAAATTTGATTATGGAGGGCACAAATTTGAGAGGAAGGTTAGATCAAGACGATACCAAAAAACTTGGAGATGATCAAGAAAATCTTGAAAAACGTTTTAAAAAGTTAGAAAATCGAGTGGAGATTATTGATCGTATAGTTCGAAAAACCGCGATATGGATTTATAATTTTCCTACGGACATTTTTCCATCGGATTTCTTTGACGCAGCAGTTCGGGCAACACAAATCAAGAAATTTTTCAAACAAGGAATGATGTTGCCACAAGATATGGCAGATGGTACATCTATCAGCTGGTCAAAATGTTACCCAAACAAAAAATTTGGCGAAAAAGCACTGCCTATGGTGAAAATTGCTGGCTTTTTGAAAAACTTAAAGACATTCAATCAAGCCAGAAAGCCTCCCACAATTTGGACAGACGATATGACAAAAGAGCAACGGGAGCAACAAAAAAAGAATCTTCCCAACAAGAAACAGAAAAAAGACAAATAATAAAATGAAAAAGTGATCATCATCTTTTTTCTTTTTGACAACTAACATTTGGGCTTTTTTCTTTTTTCATTGTTTGTTATTGTTAATGTGTTATACTTGTACGAGTAAATGGTTTGACAGGGCTCCATAAAGGGTCGCCTTTGTCAACATGGTCTTGATCATCTTTTTGAAATTGCAACAACAGGATGTAAGTTCAGCTCTATAATGAGCACAATCACGATGTTTTATCTAGATGTTATATAAGTTGATGATCTTATGGTTTATAATGAAAAGAATGAAGTTCAGCCCTACATTGGGCACTAACTCGATGTCTTAACTCGATGTTTATCTTGATGACTTCATGATTTGCAATAAGATGTCTGAAGTCCAACCCTACTATGGGCACTAACTCGATGTCTTAACTCGATGTTATCTTGATGATTTCATGGTTTTACAGTAAGATGTCTGTAGTTCAGCCCTACTATGGGCATTAACTCGACGCTCTAACTAGATGTTTATCTTGATGACTTCAGGGTTTGCAGTAACATCACTGTAGTTTCAGCCCTACTGAGGGCACACACTAGACCTTATCTAGAACTATACTTTATTCCTATGATTCTCAGAGAAATATGGTAACACAAAAATATGAAAAGTATCACAAATTCAAATAACAATAATGTCATTTAAATCGCCACTCAAAATATGTTTTTTACACATTGAAACAAAAGGAAAACTCTGTCCAAATGTAAAACCTCATATATGTCATATAACCTTAAATTTTTATCTTTAAACACAAAAGGTATTAATATTGAAAAGAACAGGAAACATATTTTTCAATTCTGTAGAGACAGTAAATATGATATAATTTTTCTTCAGGAAACTCACCTTACATTATTGTCTGAGGCTGTGGGCCAAGTAGCACTTCTAATGGCTTGTCAAATTTTAGAGGAGTCATGATCCTATTAAATAACTCATTCACACACAAAGTGGAAACAGTTAAGACTGATAAAGAAGGTAGATATATTCTTATGAAACTTAGGACGGATGATTCTATCTTTATCATAGCAAATGTTTATGCACCAGTGACAGGGAAAGAACAGCTTATATTTTGAGATGAACTCTTCAACCAGTTAGAAACTTTTGCAGAAAATAAATACCCCATAATTCTAGGAGGAGATTTCAATGTTACACTGAATCCAACAATAGACAAGAATGGTGGTGGTCAACATAAAAATAAAAATAGATCTATACAAAAACTTATAAATTTACTAAGCAAGCATGATCTGATCGACACATTTAGGCACCAGTATCCCAACAGACGAAGATATACATGGTCTAACCATGATAAATCAATTAAGTGTAGATTAGATTATTTTTTCATATCAGAAGAACTAATAAATGAAAAAACTAAATGTGATGTAATTTCTGGATTACCTTCAGATCACAATGGAATTTGTTTCACCATAACTGGAAGGCTACACAAAAGGAGAGGACCAGGTTTTTGGATTTTTAACAACTCACTTATCAATGATGAAGAGTACAAATTTCTACTGAAAGATACCATAGAAATATCACTGAAAGAAAGTAAATGTGCCAACTTTGATGCTGCTACAACCTGGGAATATGTTAAATACAAAATAAGAAGTGAAACAATAAGCTACTGCAAGAATATTGCAAAAAAGAAAAGAAAGCACGAAGAGCAACTCAGAGAGCAGTTACAAGATTTAGAAACAAGTCTAGATAAATTGGAAAATGCTGGAAAAAGGGCCAAATACAGTGAACTGCAAGCAGAAATAATGGCAAGAATGGAACAGAAAGTAGCATTCTCTATGGAAAAAACAAAAATTAGATGGAATTTACAAGGAGAATAACCTTCAAAGTACTTTCTAAACCTAGAGAAAAGAAATTATAATAAGAAAGCCATCTACAATCTAAGAGACACAAATGGTAACACTATAGAAAATAACACTATAGATAAAGCTATACTAGAATACATTTATGAATTCTACAGTAATCTATATTCTAGTTACAGTAAGAAAACTGAGAGCCAGCGAACATTTTTCAATGCAGTTGAGCAACTCAATACTCCAAAATTAACAGATAGGGAAAAAAATTCCCTAGAAAAAGACATAACAGAAGGAGAGTTGAAGGATACACTTGACACAATAAAGAATGAGAAAACACCAGGTGATGATGGTTTAACAGTTGAGTTTTATAAAGGTTATTGGGACCTGATAAGGGATCCATTTATAAACTGCTTGAAATCAAATTTAAAGATGGGGCATATATCTGGATCTCAAAGACGAAGTGTTAATACTCTGTTGCCAAAAAGTGGGAAAGATACACAAAACTTGGCAAACTGGAGACCTGTATCATTAACAAATGTTGACTATAAGATCTTTGCTAGAACTTTAGCAAATCGTATGAAATTATGTCTCAAAAAGTTGATACATGAAGATCAAAAAGGCTTCCTGTCTGATAGATACATAGGGGAAAATATCAGATATATCTTAGACATTGTTGAACATTATGAATCCAAAAAAGAAAAGGGCTATCTAGTAGCTTTAGACATAGAAAAAGCTTTTGACTCCCTAGACAGAACCTTTATGATTAAAGTGCTGAGAAATTTTAACATGGGGGAAAGGTTCTGCTCTTGGATAGAAACACTGTACAAAAACTCTGAGGCTGTTGTAACCAATATGGGATACAGCACCAAAAGTTTTAAGTTGAGTAGAGGAGTAAGACAAGGATGTCCAATCTCACCATGCCTATTCATATGTACAATGGAATGCATATCAATATCACTCAGGGACTCCAAAGAATTTGAGGGACTGAATATATATGATCAAAGAAACAAAGTCTCTATGTATGCTGATGACACTATGTTACTGGTAAAAGATGAGCAGGATTATTTGCATGCTATGAAGTTAATTAAAATGTTCTCAGAAGCCTCAGGCTTAAAGATCAATATAGCAAAAACTCAGATGCTTGGTCTAGGATACAACAAAACAAAAAAGGGTATATCTCAAGGTGTGAAATAGTAGACACAATAAAAGTACTAGGAGTGTTTTTTTCATATGATAGGCAAAAAATGCTAGAAAAAAACTTTGGTGAAAAAATTATAGAATGCCAAAAAAGAATGTGATAAATGGCAAAAAAGAAATTTAACCTTCTACGGAAAAATAGTGATTTGGAACTATCTTATATCATCTAAACTTACCTACAGTATGATCAACCTGGTAGTTGAACCAATTATTATCAAAAAAATTAACAGGAATGCTACAAAATTTTCTTTGGAATGGATCAACGCCCAAAATCAAACAGACAGTGATGATACAAGAGTACATACATGGTGGAATTAAAATGCCAGACATTGAGGCCATAGCAATGTCACTCAAAGCAAAATGGCTACTGAGAATGCTGAATAACCCAGGCAAATGGTGATAAATTGGAGTAAAAAACCTTGAATGAATTGGCAGCCTGGAAAATGTAATACAATCAAATTTCTGCACAAGCCTTCTGGCTGTTAGTGTACCACCATTCTATAATCAAGTTCTTGGAATGGTAAAATTTGTCCTGAGTAGTAACATTTATGATATCATTACCCCGTGTCAAGTAATGGTACAAGAAATAAATAATAACAGATTTGTGATAAGTGGCAAGAAATCCTTGTTTATAAAATCACTTCAGGACACACAGTTCAACTATATGTTCCACTGGTTTGATGAAAAATGCAATTTGGAGAAGTATGATGATATGATGATAAAGGGATGTAAAATTTCCTGGTTTGATTATGCAAAGGTAATCAACTCAATTCCAAAAAATTGGAAACAATTGGTCAAAACTTACAATTCAAAGAGTGAATGTGAGTTTGAAGTTCAAGTATGGGATAAGAAGGATTTAGAGAAGATCAAAGAGTGCATGATAAAGGCAAAGCTGGAAACTCCAACAGGTGAAAAGGCATGGATGTCAAAACTAAATGCCACCAAACTCATAAACTTTGAGAAGATTTGGAAAAATTTATATAATCTTGAATTAAGCAATAAATATAATCAATTTCTGTTCAAAATTCTGCATAATATTTTGGTGACACAAAATTTACTGCATAATTATAAAATCAGTGAATCAAGTAGATGCAACCTTTGTGACGACAACCAAAACGATGATATACTACACACGCTGTTTGAATGTAAGACAAATGGCTTCTTTTGGAAGCAGTTTGAGGACTCACTTAAAGTAAAAATGCTTATACCAATAAAAGTCTCACGAGTGGATGTAATCTTTGGAATATTAAATGGGTATGATCCGCTAGAACTTCAAATAATTAATGTACTACTGATTATGGCCAAGTTTTTTATTTATAAAACAAGAAAAAGTGGTAAAATACCAAACCATTCAGCCTGGATAAATTCAGTCAAAACACAGGCAAAAATATTCAAACAAAATAATAAACTGAATGTAAGTATGAGTTTTATCGAAAGCTATCTGTGTGAAGTATAAAATGTATAAAATATATGAATACGGCCACTGAGGCCATACAAAGTCAATAAAAAATATCATATTATGAATAATGTTTCCTTTTTCTTTTTTCTCCTGGTGTTAAAGTGCATGAGTGCTGTTTTGTTGTTTTTTCTCCTAATAAATTATTAATAAAAAAAAAAAAAATTCAAATTTTTCTGATTCGGATTAATTTTTTTGGAGGAATCAAGTAATTGTTGCCCCCAACTCTGTGAATACATGGAAGAATTGGAAAACTGTAGGGTTCAGAGTGAAAACAGACAAAAAGTAGCCAAAGCAGAAACTTTGTCAATTTTTCAGCTCTTTGGAGAATTTAAAACTTTCAAAAATTGATAGCGCCAACTTGAACAAATTTGAAGAGAAAGATCAGGAAATGTCGGGACCCCCTAATGGTTGTCGGAGGAAGCATTTTTTGGTCACGGACCCCCACGTGACCTACGGACAGCCGCAATTGCGGTAAGACAATCAGTATTTCCTTGTCGACATTAAGTGACTTAATTTATTCAATTTATTTAATGAAAATTGGGCAAAGCAGGAAGTCATAGCCCACGGGTGTCTAGAGAAAGGCCTAGACAGTTCTCAAATTGAGTGGGTACAAATTTTTTCTGTCAAACTTGTGATGAGTTGTTGCAAAGCTGCCCTTAGCGTGGAATTTGGACTTTTTGTGAAACTTCATGATTTTCCTACACACTTAGCGAGTTTAATAAATTTGTCTAAGTGATAGAGAAGAAGTGGAGTGTAGCAGATTGCCGACTTTGGGTAGATAGTTTCAAAATTGTTCCAAATTGGTAAAATTTTTAAGAATTTTTTCAAGATTGTGTAAATAGGTAAGTCTTTTCAAATTATTCTTGGAAATTCTAAAATCATCAATTGGATAGGCCATTTTGGGTGTTGGATTGAGATGGCTAGCAGTCGAGTGATGGATGATACAGGTGGTCTGTGCGTGTACTCCCTAGTAAGGTAGGTGTGGGCCTGCACTTGTGTTCAACTATCTGCCAACACTAACCCAATATACATTTGGCACCTTCAATTTTCCCGTGCTTGCTATTTAGCTATTTGTGCTTACTGTTTGTGGTGGAGGTGAAAATTAACCATTGTCTGTCTGGTTAAACAATATAGTTTCATAAGGAGGTATTAAATATTTTTTCTGGACTTCTAAACTATAACCTTACGCGTATTATTAGAGTTGGGAAGTTGGAGGGATGGTTTGTGACAAATTTCAGCCAATATCCCTGCAAATTAACACAGCTGATAATGGTCGAAATTGGAAAGATTGCTGAGATGATCGAAAAACTAAAGGATAGCAGGTTTTGAGGTCAGCCAATCATTGGTTTTGATACCGAAAAGGTAACTCAAGAGTATGTAAGTAAGGTTTGTGCAACTTCTGGAGTTGATAACCCATTAGGGAAGGAGTTCGCAAGAGTCATTAGCTTTTTGACAGTGACTGGAGATACCTTTGTTGTAGATACTATGGTAGTCATACTGAAGGAATGGACACTCACTCATGAGCTCCTAGATTCAGACATGCTTATCGTTGAATACAACTTGGTTACAGATCTGGTGGTTCTCTTTAATGTTAATGGACCAGGCAGGAAAAATCAAACTGTTGATGTAACCAAGGACATCAAACATAGAGTAATGTCTTCATATGGCCATAATTACGATGTGGCCAAGGTAGTAGACCAGTTGAATGGAAGGTTTTTGGACATGTCCAGGAAGTTGGGACTGTGCCCTGAAACATTTAAGCTGAAAGGATTGTTTACAGAGCTATATTTGGTGGATGTCAGTTTTTACCAAATCAATTTCCGTCAGAGAACGCAATGTGAACAATTCTGTAGGCAGAATCTAACCCAATTCGAAATTAGGTATTCAGCACTTGACACCTACTACTCATTGATGGTTTTTCTAGCATTTTTCCATTACAAGTTAGCAATGGAAGTCGAGGTTGGATTCCAGTATTTCCTGCATGATTTGATTAAAGCCGATCAAATTCAGCTGATGGCTTTTAGGTTGTATAGATTTTTTAATATGATTCATGGTGAGAACTCCCCCCAAACTTTTTGTGGAATTTTTAAGAATTTTTTTTCACAATTTTAAGAATTCGGAGGCAGTGTGTAACAAACTTCCCCTAACTTTTCATTTATTTTGGCAGCATAGCAGGGAAGAATCCGAGGAGTATTCGATGTCTCTCCTTGACCACAAATACTTAAAGTCTTTCAGCCTGGAAGCTAAGGAATTACTCTTGAAACTGTTGTGGAGAGAAGAGTGATACGGTTAGTATTTAGCATTTAATAGTAGTTTACCAGTGACAGATGTGCATACGCCAACCAAGGGTGATGGAATTACTTGCTGAGGTAATCAATTCAGGTTTATACCGATTCAATTTTAGCCAAAGACCAAATCATGGGAATCAGTGTCGGCAGACAAAAAAACCATTTGGCCGAGTGTCCGCAGTACAAGAGCAATCCATACTGCTACCAATAATTTTATTTTTACCAATTTGCAGTCAGATTGCCAGGCCTACGATTTCCGATAGATTTGAGCGAAGATACAACCAAAGAGAACCAAAGAAAGAGTGTAGTGGCATATCAACCTGAATATGTTCCAGGTTACAAGCCACCATTCTTCGAGAATATTTTACCGTCAGATCAACCTGGAATAAAAGATTACACATTCAGGTGACAAAGTCATTATTATGCCGATAGGTAAGCAGCCAGCAGCCCCAGTCAAAGGCGCCAAGGTAAGCACAAGGGTGGATGATCAATCTGAACAGGATAAAATTGACAGTAGCAAGGTAGCTCAGGCAGTTGGGATGCAGGCTGAGCCTGTTGCAGCACAAGCACAGCAACAAGCGATACTTGCAGACCTCAATAGACCTATAGATTTGAATCAGACAGGAGATGATTTAGAAGTAGAACAGGAGGTTACTGTTGAATCATCTACACAGTTTGATGACAAGATGCAGGTTACATCTTTGGTAGACCAGACATAAAGTTTACTTTTAGGAGTGGATGTCAGAGAAGATAGGATGTTGGACGAAAGTAGTTTGAACACAATTGCTGAAGGGCCAACAGTAGCAGAAATTGAAGCAAGGCTCAGGGAGCAAGCTGAAAGGGAAATTGAAAGACAAAAAGAAATTTTTCTTAAGCAGCTTGCAGAGAAAAAAGCAAGGTTAGATGAACAGCAGAAACAGATTGAGCAAATTCTGGCTGGTTTTATGGTGCAGCCAATGCCTCTGGCAGTGCCTACAGTCATTGAGGCTCCAATTAAGCTGCCTACTGTTTATCACATTCAGAAGTTAGCAGCACTACCAGCTAGTACGCAGGTTACCCAACCTGCAGTCACCGAGAGCATGCGGATAGCACAGGGATGGCAAAGGGATCCCTCGATAGACAGCGATATACCAAATATTTATACCACCAAGGAGATAAAATGTTTTAGGGATAGTGGTCATACAGATGACCAAATTAAGCAGTTAGGGAGAAGGAAGGTCGCCTGAAAGGCCAATAGAGTAAAAAAGCGAGAAGGTGAAGATGTCATAGAAATTAGTGACAGTGAAGGGGACCAGACAACCAGTGCAACATCAATGGACTCAAAATTGGTTGGATGGACAACTTTATTGACTGATTCAACAACGTCTAAGACTAAATCTATGCCGATAAGCCAGACACCTGGAACTACAAGTTCTACTAGTCAAGCGCAGTCGATGGGGGTTACTACCAAGGTGCCTAGTAAGATGGCTACATCTCAAGTAAGTTCTACATCTAAGGGTACATGGGCAAAGCCCATGTCTAAGTTAGACCAGACATCTCAGCAGACCCAGAGCAGTTCCTCACTGAAAAAAGGGATTTCAAAGATTTCAGGATCTGAGTCAACAAAGCTGACAAAGAGAAGTAAAGATAAAGAAGTCACTTTGGAGTACTTGAGCTCTGTTTTGAGAGACTACTGGGATGTCCACAAAAACTTTCTGGTAGTGAAAGATAGATTCTTCAACCCCAGAGGTGATCAAATTTTTTGCACAAGATATGCCAGATGATGATAGGAATCAGATCATCTGGGCATTGGTTAATAATGGAGTAGAGGAACTTTACGAGAACTTTGGGGATCACTTTGGGGTTCAAAGTGGTTTTCTATATGATCACATAAATGTTCTTGAACCCATTTGGGAATACATCTGGATCAAGATGATGCCCATCTGGTTTCATAATTTGATGCGGAGACAGTGATGGCAGCTGTGAGATACTCATGTACCATAGTTTTGCTAAAGTTAGAGCAGCAGCAGTTGGGCCCGAGGCATATTGGTGCAGTTGATGCACAGGCCAAATCATTTGTTACAGAAAGATACTACTCCATCTACTTGTTAGAAGAGGGTAACTGCATTCAGGGAAGCTTATTCCAACCAAATGCAGGAACACCAGAGAACCGCAATGGATATGGCTGCTAAGAGGAGGTTGTCTGAAGTTGTTCAGAGGTTTTCTGGAAAGTTTCAGAAGGCTTAGGATGATGAATAGCAACCCTTCAAGATACCAATTTTGATGGAATGTCAACCTAGGGATACATCCAGGACTAGAAGCCAGCACTTGCAACATTCATTACATTCGCAGGGTAGGCAACAACCTGAAGTATTCAAGTTACCATTTGCAAACCAGCAAAGTCAAGGTAGGTCCAGTGCCTCCGCCTATGAAGCATCTTCCGTAAGTTCCACTCAGGGCCAGTACCAGAAAGGAACTGGAGGGGGATACAGCTGAGGCTTGGGTCAAGAACAGGTTCAAGGCCAGGCCTAGAAAATGGTTAATCCCCAGCCGTTTAGAGGTCAGGCCATGGCTAGGGCCACTCATGGGACTGCACCTCCAGGAGTTTTTGGGGGATTCCTCAGGGGTTGCGGAAGCCGGGTGGTCCCTACCCATGCCATGGCACTTTTAGTATGGCAGATATGGAGGTGGCGGGCAACAATATTAATATATAGTGGCAAAATTTTTGGCCTAAAATTTTTATTTCAAAAATTTCAAAAATTCAAAAATTTCAAAAAATACAAAAAACAAAAAACACAAATATAATACAAAATACAAAAAAAATATATCTCAATATATTGTTGCTTTAAAATTATAAATCTTTCTCGTTTCCAGTGCTCAAAACTTGCCTGGCTAAAATTAGCATTTTTCATCTATCCTTTCGGGCGTGTATATAGCCCTCATATTTTTTCATCGTATTCTTTTTTGATTTAAGGGCCTGAAAAAGATGAAGATGTGAAATATTTTACTGGTCATTGTAAAATTATTTCATAATCAGGTAAGTTGAAGGTGTATATATGCAAAAAATATATTTGCTGGTTAGACTAGTATTGGACGGGGCAAGGCGATGAGGGGCTGACCATAGAGGAAGCACACCTACAGTAACCCAACCCCTATGCTAGAAAAGCAGTACATGGGAGAAGAGGAACGGCAGGACCACGGATCTAGGCACAGACCACATTGCAAAGTCCAAGCTGAACTATGTTCAAGACTATCCCAGTAGCCTGAAAAAGAGTGCCCTGCCTATTGGTGTGGTCAAAGTTGCTGTCGCCTAAAGGACCTGGTAGGGGCAGGATCGCAATTTGGAGGGGGTAGCCCCAAAGAGTTGTTTTCCGAGGGAAAACTGTTATGCAGCTCTGGGCCTCAGTATGGAACTCAGGCTGCAGAAAGGTTTTCACCTCCCGTTGGTCAGTTTTGAGGGCCGAGGGATGTTGGGGTTAGTGTGGGTGCAGGTGTTCAACTTCCAGTGTGGATGCACAGGTGGTGGACGCAGCGAAAAGTGGCAAGAAAGGAAAGACAAATTTACATAGATTTGTGATGCCACTGTTTGGCGTGTTTTTTTGGTTATTTATCATTGTTGGTTTTTGGTCATGCAAGCGTCGCTGTCTATCGTCAATCTTTATATTTATTTTGTTATACTATTGATAACATCGTCCTGTTTTCCCAATACAATGCTTAAATGGTAACTTGTATTGTTTTGTGAGTGTAGTGGAAGGTATTTTTAAGGATAGGTTTGGAGACTTTGGTAGGAGCTCCTGAGGTAGGTGTCAAGGTGTTCTGCCAGAGGTTTGGTGAAGTACTGGTGATGGTATCTGTGAATCCCTGTGTGAGAGATTTGGTGTGGTTGCATTTTTGTTTGCCTGTGGTCAGAACTGTTGCAACTTCCTTTGTATAAACCTAAAGGTCAGTTACATCATCCTCTTGACGCCACAGTAGCCTAACATAAGCTCTAGTATCCAGGGTAAATTCTTTCAGTGGAAAGAAAATTCAAAAAATATGATCACTTAATCATTTTAATTTGCAAAATGACATAGAAGTTCTCACTTAAAGACTGTCGGACTATAATATTTCTGGAAATACAGGACTATAGTATAATAAACTAAAGACTATAGTTCGACTAAAGACCATAGTCTTTATACTATAATGCGGCAGTCCTCCAACCCTACATATAATGCATGGAACTATATCCAAAATATTGAACTAATCAGGGAAAAAAGGTAAGTGTAAGCAAAAAATTGAAACGAAACAGTAAGAAAAATTTCAAAAGCGTAAATGCCATAAAAAAGAACTACAGGAAAATACTACAGGAAAATACTGAAAATACTGAAAAAGTATAAAAGCAGACACATGAAAAATCTAAAATAAAACAAATATATGAAATCTTTCCTCAGAAGCTTTAAAAAAACTCTCGAAAACTGATCATTTGAATAAAACACTAAAAAATGATTCCTAAAAAAAGCCAAATGAAAAAAGATTGATTTTTTCCTGGTCGTTCGGTAATTTATCCATGATTTTTTCAAAAGTGTAATGTCGAAAATATACGTTTACAGTAGAGCACTGGAAGTAAAAACGATGCAAAATACAGCTTTTGGAGATTTTGCAAAAAACAGTATTTGATCTCTGATTTAACAATTCGAAATTCTTCTGAAATCTGGCGTTGGTGTTCTATTTTTGCGAGGAAATCAAGAGCAAGCAAAAAATTCGTCATAAATGTTATAGCCCGTTTTTCATAAAATACTTCAAGATTAACAAATTTCAAAAATCAGTAATGCCATCAATATCGATGACATTGTGCTTTTGTGATTTTTCTCTCACAAAAATTTTTAAAGCTTAATTGATTATGCTTTCAAATTTCCACTAATGTGACGAATGGTGCGGCAGAAAAACGTAACAGTATGAAATATTACATGTTTACCATCGTAATGATTTAGAAGCATTTCAAAAAAATGTCAGTAGATTTATCTTCCAAAAAATTTTAAAAATGAAAAGTAAAAGAAAATATGCAAAGTGCAATAAAATGAAAAAAAGACAAAAAAAGGTTAAAAAACGAGACTAAAAAATAAGAATTATAGACTTACATAAAATACTGTCCAGCACGCATGCTAAACTTTCCAGGTCATATCGTTGCGTTTCTCAGTCGAATTCTTTTCTTCTTTGTCTTTTCGTCATCATTTTCATTATGGCCTAAAAATCGGGTCACATTTCCATTCTCATCTATAATCCATTTTTAATAATTTTCTTTCTCTAATTCCAACAGTAAATACATGAATAAGGTACTACTTTCTTCAATTTGCATTTTTTCTTTCATAATTTACTTATCATATTACAATTTTACGGTCATTCCACATTTCGACCAGTTTCCGATTGAGAATAATATCAATTTCAAATTTATGCAACTGAAGTACTTCGAATCGTCAAATTTTAATTGTTCGGCGATCATAAACGGAAATTTGGCCGAAATTCGACGAGCTGAAAGATATTTGGATCCGAAATCTAAAAGACTGCCAGTCGATTTTTCAACATTCGAGTGTCGAGATTTCATTTATCCGAATTTTCGTCCTAAAAACGAATCCAATTTTTCGTTTGCCTACAGTATTTTAGCGTACAAAAATGAACGCCAATTTTTGAAACTTTTCCGCGCGATTTTTCGACCTTGGAATTTTTATTGTTTGCACATTGATTCAAAAAGTCGGGAATTCGATTTTTTGATACGAAAACTTAAATTTTGTTTCGCAAATAACTTTTTCGCAACTTCTCAACGGGAAGACGTCCGTTGGGGTCAAATAAGTCTGTTAAAAGCGGCTTTGAATTGTATGCAAATTTTGATCCAAAACCCCGGTTCCGAATGGCGATACTTGTTGAATATAGCTGGTACAGACTTCCCAATTAAAACTAATCGGGAAATGATCGAAATTTTGGATGGAAATGCCGACTCAAGCGACGTAGAGAATTTGGGGTCGCAAGATTCGTGGAAATATGAACATTCCTTCCCGGGGGGTTTGACCAAGGAGAATTTGAAACAATTTAGGAAGGCGCTAAAATTTAACCTCACCTATCCCAAAAAAGAATTATTTTTGTTTCCTGTGGTCAAAGGTAGCTTCTCTGTCACATTGAGCCGAAAATTCGTCGAATTTTTGTTCAACGATGAGGACATGGTGCCCAGGAATTTTTTTGATTACCTGAACGATACCGTAATACCAGACGAAGCTTATTGGTCGTCATTATATCATAATTATTACGTTCCAAAAAAAATTAGGGAAAATTCGACCCGAGAATTTAGGACTAGGTATACCCATTGGGGCAATCAACGGCCATTGTGCAAAGGTTATATGGAGCACGGGTTATGCGTCTATGGAATCCGGGATTTACCGTGGTTGATCAGCAAAGATTCGTTTTTTGCACATAAGTTTGACTATACAGTACAACCTTACACACTGAATTGTTTGGAGGAGTTGATTTTCAATAAAACCTACTTGTGACAATTTTGAAAAAAAAGAAAAAACCATGATAAAGCATGTTTTTGTGACCCACAAAGAAAGAAAATTATGTCACACCCTGGGCAGTCAGCTTTGTAGAAAGACATACAACAAATCGCACATTTTCAGCTATTGTCTTCAAACAGATCAAAAAATACGAAAAAATTTCATATTCATGCTTTCATGGCTATTGTTGAAGTGATTCGAAATAGTGTCAGAACCAATTTTGCACGATCACTCTAAAATGTACTGGCACATACAGTACAAGAGTTCCACATGAATCTTGATCTGAATTCGTGCTGTATAACCTTTGTGAAAAATATTGTTTTCCGTTTGGAGAAAAATTGAATTTTTTATACACCCAAAAAACAACTGTTGAACCATAAAGTTGATTGAAATCTGTTACATGACGTTCTTCACTCATTCTGCTCGTAGTAAGTTGTTCAATCAAATGTGAAAAATCAAGGCGATTATGCTTACTTTTACATTTGAATAATGTGGTTCACTCTAAATCTTCTCAGAAAAAAGTCAAATCTAAAAACAAAGAATAGTGTGGCTCTTTCAGCTGGACAATCTGAAATTTTCGAATCTAGGAGAAACAAAACTGTTCCAGTTAAATTCCGTTCTACCAGCCATAGTATCCCGATAACTGATTTTGAAATTTTGGCTATAATCATTTTTCAAATTTTGATTGTTCAACCTGGATACCACAAAACTCAGAAGTTCGTCGTAATCTCACTCAGAAACAAAAAATTATGGTTTTCACATCATGTGATCAAAGCGGTCTAGTGATCTGCAGAGCAACTTTACCAGTTGGAACAACAAAAGTTTCGTCTTATATAACTTTTATTATGTTCATCAAAAGCGTGCTTAACTGATCATGAAACGTGACTAAAGTCGAGAGTTATTCAATTTTCAATTTAGTTTTGTGTGAATGAATAGAGCGTGGTTTGAGTGTGAATTACCGGATAGAAATGAATTTTTCAATTTCCTAGAACAATTACAATATGAAAAATGACATTCCTCTGCCACAATTTTCTGCAACATTGTCACACAATTTTCAAAATTCTAAACTTAACCTGCTCTCGAATATAGAGAGGCCACAAGGAAACGAAATCGAAACGGGAATGCTTATGGAATTCTGAAACCTATAATCAAAATCAGAATCGCCAGTTGATAGAGTAACTGAATTTTGTTTAGATTTCTGAAATTCAAATTCTGGCCTAGGTGGAGTCAAAAAAATATTCTAAATCATTCTCCGTACGGCACTGAAATGTGAAATCGGAGTCACAGGTCTTAAACCGAAAAAATATTGCTAAAAAAGCTGTATAAATTTATTTCAAATGAAGCGCCCGCTTGAGCATCACAATTCCCAAACTCAGAACGAACGAACAACTCAAAACTCCGAAAATGATACCGACTTTGGATACACTGATAAAACAGCGTTCATTAATATTAAATTCTTCGGCCGGTGACCCAGGATTTTCCTCTTGACAACTGATTTGGACCTGACGATCTTCATTTTTCTCTATTCTAATCGATTTTGGAATCGAAAAACTTCTTTTGTAAAAATTTTTGAATAAACGACTGGAATTCCTCCGAATTTTTCCGTATTTGTCCAATTTTAGGCCGGAAAATTTTTCGCGCGATTTCGTCGACGATAAATTTTGTTCGCTACTCGATGTTTTACATTCCGATATCGAAGAATTTTTGACGTAAGATTCTAATTTGAGCCGCATTTCCAAAAAATGAATCCTCGAGAAATGAATTCTATCGATCAGATCTGTCGATAAAAGCTTGGTTTCGCCAATTTCTGTGGATAATTCTGGCGGTAATTGTTCGTTGTTTGTGTTGGTCGATAATTTGCACAGTTCACGCGCGAATGCTTTGGAATCTTCTTCAATTGTCTAAAAGAAAAATGAAAAACTATCTGGAATATTTGTTGCTCGTAATGACGATCGAGTACGATTCGAAAATTTCGAATGATGTCCGACTCATGTCTATTACTTCAACGCATGTGCTTACTGGCATCATCATTTTTTCCTTTAAACTCAGATTCTACCTCTCGAGGAAAAGTCTTCATGTGTTATTTCCTAATGTTGACATGTATGAAAAATATGAGCATGCGAATAACGTTAAACTAATCTTTTTTGCCCACATGTTATATTTACATTAAAATTTTCATAAATGTTATTTCAGTGTTGACTTCGCTACACCCGATCTCAACAACGGTAAAAGTATGCTGAGACATGCAATAAAAAGATAATTGTGAGCACTACAATCATGTTCATAAGAAGAATTCATCTCCAATACCCTCTGAATTCATACATTTCTGAACTTTGATGAAGTTCAAAAGCTCAGGGATCAGAAATGGTGCGGGATCAGTCATCTTCCTGTGCGAAACATTTTTTATGTCAATGAGCTTTATTGAATGTTATTTTCCATTTTGTTCATTTTGTTTCCATCTGTTATAGTTCCTGAGATTAGGTATAGTAACATTTCGTTGTTCAGCACATTTATGCAAATCTCACTGCAAAGTCTTTAGGCAAAAATGGTCAGTGGAAAGCCTAATTCAGAAGTGCAGTCGCCGACTCTCGCCGATTGCCGGTGACAAAAATCCCAGGATTTTTTTTTAACTTTTGAATTGGGCTTTCTGTAAATTGTCTATTCTCGCGGACTGTCGCCGACAAAAATCCTAGGATTTTTTACTTCTGAACAGGGCCTAGCATTACTCAGGTTGGTGTTTCCTATCGAATACACTATAAAGCGTATGGTTTTAGAATTTTCACTTGGAGACCTCTCTCACGTCAGAACGATAATCATAAAAGTACAGTAAACAGCAAGAAGAATTGTCATTTGCGCTCCGCATTGTGTTACCACTCTGAAATATTGTGTTTCTGTTTTTTCGGAGTAAGCACCAAGATTACTGTATTTATACCTGCCAGGCAGGGGGGATAAACCCTCTTATCTGGGATCCTGGACACCCTCCTGGCCCGAAAAAGGTCGTCAAACACTCCCCTGAACTTTTTCGAAGATAATTTTTTTGATTTTTTATGCATATTTTGTATGAAAAATATGCTTGTGAAGCTTTTTTTTGTTGTTTTAACTCAACCACCCCCAAAAAGTCCGAGGACTCTCCCCCTACAAATTTCTCGCCGTGCATGTCTGATGTGTAGTAGTTTCAACAATGCTAAACGATCAAAATTCGATCGTTAACCCTGAAATCACATCTAATTGTGAACTCGACATTTCAATGAAAACACGTTTGAAATCGAAACGAGATAAAAAAGTTTTCTAATTTCAATTGGATAAACAGTATAAAATATCTGAGGCTGATTACCTAAAGTCTAAATTATTGAAACATTAATTTTGTGCGTAATCAATAGGATGAGCGCCCATTTGAATTTTGGTAATCAACCGGTAAGTGATTCTAGAGTAGATCTAAGAGACGGTTAAACTGATCATCATTTGGAGAACTTGACCCCCAGAGACAAGGTTCATTTGTGTCAAAGGTTGGTGCATGAAAATTTAACACGTGATACTATGCCCCATGAATCTTTCTTGAACCAACCATATTCAACTGTTCAACTTTCCGTTCACTTGACGAAATCTATAGTCTATTTTTTATGAGATACTTGACAATATAAAAATGACAAAAATCAAAAATATCGCCAAAATTGAACACACGGCTTTTACTGAAATTTTTTTTCTCGAAATATCGCTGAAGGTTAGTGCAGTGGACTCACGAAGTTCCAGTATTATGCGAAGTATGGTTCGGCAGAAAAGGGCAAAAAATTAAATATTACTTGCTTTCCACTTCTTATTTTAAATGAAAGACTATAGTGTCCTCAGAAGTCAAATCCTTCTTTCTGCATTCTACGAAAGAAATGTACTGTATTTCACAAAAATGATCAGACATAGTCTGATATGTATTTCTAAATTGACAATAATTAGCATCAATCTTGTTTCAACTATTCAATAATGATAAATGATTCTAAAATTCACATCTTTTCTAAACATATAGTTTTTCATAAAATTTATCAATAGCATAAATTCAGGCTACACAGATACACATATATGATCAATCAGATAGAATCAATATTTCTAACCTTCAACACATTTTCCTGTTCTTCTAGTTCAATCGAACTACTAATCATCATATTGTTGACTGATTCCAATTTATTGATGGTTACGCCAATGCGGTTCCGCAACGAAACAATTTTACTCTTGAGCAATTGGAAGCAGTAAATTCGATTGACTTCCACCTAAAAAAATGCGTATCAAGAAAGGATTAAATAATATATATTATTTTGATATTATGTTATTGGTGTACCTCAATGAGATCAACCATATCGTTCCTGTTATTAACAATGGAACATAAAACGTGAACCAAATTAAACGATCCGGTCATTTCACTGATTGATTGCGCTTCCTCTTGCAGATTCTTCAGGTCTCCCGTCTTTGTTTTCATGGCACTTCTCAACTCCTGAAAAAAGTTTCATTTTTGTTATTGATACTATAGTTTGTTTTTTCTATAAAAATGCCTGTAAAATTAAAAATGACGAAAATGAGTGCTGTCGCCAAAGCCGTTTGCGTAGAGCTTTTTTTACTCATTTTTTACTCAAAAAATTGAGGACTTACCAATTTCCAGCCCTATATGACGTCACGTTTCACGTTTTAGTCACGTTTCGTGTAAAATAGTATTTCATTTTTCCTCAATTTCTTGACTAAGGCTCAGGCTCAGAAATTTGTGGAAGACCAGCAGAAAAACAGAAGATTAAAAATGCTGAAACTTTAAACTTGACAAAGGCACGAATATTGGAATAATATAAAATGAAGGAATACGGGTAATGCTCCTGTAAACCTGGATTCTAGTTTCACGTTTGGATGCCTTTGCTCCCCTCCAAATCGAACATAATCCTTTATTGACGCAATAATCCGATTCCAATTATGAACTCGGAGAAGTCGAATTTTTGAAAGATTCCGATTTTTGCTCATACCACGATTCTACATTACACTAATATTTAATTATAATCTAAGAAAAAATGACCTGGAAAGCGATTTCCCGCTCGTTCAAACAATTATTTGTCATTATTTCGCTCAAGGTCCTATCACAGTAGTTTGAAAATGACTTCTGATATTCTAATCGAACGTCAAAGTCCGACCACAAAATAATTATCGAATGTAATTTTTCCGAATAATTTTTCAAAATTTCTTGCAAATTGGTCAACATCTTTTCCATGGTCGATCGTTCATCAGCTTCAAATTCGATTATTATTTCTTGACGTTTTCGTTTCAAAATTTCTAATAAATCCTTAATTGAAGCAGAAGCTGAAAATCTAGTTTCGAAAAAAAATTTTCAACGCTATTTGACTTTAGAATTTTCATATAAACGTGTCAAATCTTCCAAGCAATCGACCCGCAATTCATCAGTACTTTCGTCAACGACTTGTTTCGTATTATCGATCCACTCTAGAATTTCCGATCTGAGATTATTCCTCGATTGTTCCTCCATAACGCTGTGAGTGAGCTTCATGATATTCTCCTGAAATGCACAACTTGAAACACCATTTTCCTCTCGACATTCTTCCATTGTCGTCAGTTTTCCTCTTCTTTACTACTCCTCTTCCGTCCTTCGTTCTTTCTGTTACAGTCTTCCTTTTTCTTACATACATTCTGTTTCTTATGAATGTTCGTTTGGCATACTTTTTCTCTTTCTCTGATTTCTTATGGTATATTCTTTCATTTTTACATATGCTTTTTTCCTGGTGTTTCATTTCTGCTTATTTTCTTTTTCTGGATTATTCGCCCTTTTACCGTTCATCTTTTGCTTCGATCTAGTCTTTTGTAACTTTTTACTTCCCCGCTTTCTGCTTTTGTTTCTTCCATTTTCCCTATACATACCCTTTTGTTGTTTTCGTCTCAAATTTTTTTCCCTTGGAATTTTGTCTTTGATTTCTCTTGTGATGGCTTTATTTTTCCTCGTTATATACTTTTTTACCATCCCATTCATTTATTGTTTCCATGTCTCTACTTAATATTTTTTAGTACTTCTGTTTTTTTGCCAATATTTCTATATCTTTGTCCATGCATTTTCCGATTTTGTACATTCTTTGGTTTGCTCAATTTTGTTCTCCGTGCATTTATATATTCAGTGTTTGTTTTGTTTCCTGTATTTTTTGTTTCTACGCTAATTCTTTTATTTTTCATCTAACCTAACTCTGTTATTTCTTTTTTTAGTCTTTTCTTTCTTGATTGCTTTGTTTTTGACTCACTCTCTATAATTGTGCTCTTTGCTTTTTTATTTTCTTATTTTTTCTTACCCAGCAACTATGAATCATATCTTGCCACCTCGAGAACAGTTCTTTTAACGGTTTTCTATATATCGTCAATTCCAAATGGTTCAGAATCTTTTGCAACGGTTCTATGTATTCTATGTTCATCGATTTAAGCGATTTTTCATAAATTTTAAATTCATGCAAAGTGTCGATTTTCGAATCTAAATTCTTCAATTTTGAAAGTGAGAATGTCGGTATAGTTTTTTCGACGTCGTCCAATTTTTGTTTCAAATTTTTTCGCAGGCTCATACAACGTTCGGCCAAAGTTATATTTTGGAATAAAATATCGCGTTTCTGTCCTAAAATTAGACAGAAATCGCCTAAATCTTTCCTGTAAACGTTCATATCCTTTTCAAAAATCATCTTCGATCCAATGTGCTGATCACCGAAAGTCGTATCGATCAATTTTTGAGCGTCTTCGATCAATTTTTTCGTAGTTCCGTGGGTTAATTTTTGATCGATTTTACTTATTTTAGCTTGGAGATCGGAAACGGTGTCAGAATCGCAAATATCGATTCTGGACAAATCGTACGATTTTAAATAATCTATCGATTTCTTGACGTTGTCAATTTCTTCGCGGATGCGTGCCATACTTTGGCGTAAAGTATGATATTTATGATTCAGAAGCTGAAAAACACAGTAAAAGAGGGCTTGGTCAATAAAGTATAGCTACGGCTAAAAAATGCTTGTGACGCTCATAATTTCAGACTTTCAGATCATGGAATTACTCTCACACACACAACTTGACGTGAATCACACATTAAGCTGAATATAGGTTTTCAGATGTAACTTCTAAAACTGATGCGACGGACTGTAATTTATGTATTCGATATTCCTAGCGAAAGCTTCAATCTTAGCAACAATAGAATTCGTTATAAAAACAAAAATAAAAATAAACTCATAAATAAGAAGTAGCATAGTCAAATTTAGAGGCAACAATTAGCAACCAAAGAAAAATTTTATTCGAATTTCGAAAAAGCTAGTAATTAAATCCACACTTTTATATAGGTAAAGGCAGAATCTCAACAAGAATTTAATCAACAAGAATACGTGTTGAGCCAAACATAATTTTTTTTGACCCGAAAATTGGTCTTCTATTATAATAACATAAAAAATGAGTTTCCTTCCAAAACACCGGGAAAGGTATCGGCGAAAAAGTTTCCAAAAAAATTAGTGAACAACGAACAACTGTCCAGAAGATTTGAAAAAAATCCAGCTTTGGACAGAACTTTGAGCTTACTATGTGCATTTATTTTGAAATGGCAGACATGGTGAGAACAAAGTTGGTAATCGAAATCTTATTTGCTGTTCAAAAAATCGTTACTGTGGTCTCAGAGTTATGTAAAAAATTATTTGTCGACCATAAATTACGAAGAAAATTTGTCACAAATATTATCAATAAGTTTTCTGAATAGATATTTTCCTGCTTCTTCACTGCATCTATTAATTCTAGCATCTTTACAAGACATAATCTTCATGTCAGGCAAAATGAAAGAATTAGGCCCACTTCAAATCAGTATAGAATTTTGAAACATGGAACAATAGGTGAGCTATTTTAAAATGCTAGCTTGACAGATTGTGATAAGGCGAGATTACTGACGTGCACGTCCTTAAATCATCCGAAACTGAAACTTTTTTGAATACTGTATCCTGTAAAGTTTGATCAACCCAAATCTCAAATCAACTAACCTGCAACTGAGATCCGACTGAATACGCTTTTTGTCGAATTTCATCCAAATCACAATCCATCGATCGAGAAAAGGCTCCATTCTTCTTCATTTTGGTCCACAAATAATCGACTAGCCGCAATTTGTCCAAAAATTTTTCCGAGTAACTATTCCGCAGATTCTAAAAACGTATAGAAGTGAAGAAAGAAAATGGATGGGAAAAAACACTTGAAAATATACCTAACAAAAACAAATGTCATCAGGTTGAAGAATATGCACCACAAAAAAACGTCATAAAAATGGGGTTGGATAATTTGAGAAAAATTGGTAATGATGCCTCTTGAAAAATTTTTTCGTTGAAAATTTATGTATTATTTGACAGAGCCAAAAAATCTGTTAGGAAATCATGGTCGATGTAAAAATTAAGGAATCAAAATTCAGGGCGGAATTTGAGAGCGAAGCAAAGGTCTCAAGTAATAATTCCCTATGGTTCGCAATGTAAACGCGACGGACAAATCTTGGAAGGAAGCCTATTATTTCAGAAATCACTGCCCACATTCTAAGAGATTTAGATCCACATAATAAGCATGCATTTAGCAGGATCGTGAAAAGCTGTTGAAGTAACCTCTAGTGGTTCGAGTCACACTTAAGTGCATCATGAAATGAAATAAAATGAAACTAGAGAAAATCTTTTCAAAATTAATCGCATGTTGATATATTTTGATTTGATCCTATACCACATTAAAATTTTTAAAAGTAAGCCTAACTTTCCGCATTTATTTTGGAGTTTTGACTATCAAAGCAAAGCTGAAAACTAGAGAAGACTTTTTTGGAATCTATGCATTACTCATACTCGTACTTATAACTAGACTTCTATGCTGGTATAAAATTTCAAATCGTCGTCACAATCCACAGTAATCCTTCAGCTGAAAGTTTTCACTTATAAACTGTCATACAAATTAAATCCTGTACAAACCACTATACCTTACACATGGTGCGACAGTAAAATATGGAATCAGGTTATGCGCTCACTTCAATATCAGCAACATAATGTTGCGAAGAAACCATTCCATTCGCCGTAATTCTAAAAGACCACGCATTTTCTCGTTCTTTAGGGACTTTTGCAGTCTAATCATTTTAAATCTTATTTTGACTATTTTTGTTGGTGTCAAATTTTACTTTTTAAGTAATAAATCAGTAACAATTTATTCTTATTTAAAAAATATATTTTCCACTCTGTACTCAAATCCGCGAAATTTCAAAAATGAAACATGGAAACTTTTAGTTGAGGAAGTTAACTGTAGTCCAAAACACGGATATTAACATAGAACTTCATACGATGAAAAATGCTTTCTTCACAGAGAAGTTGGTAAGGTGGATTCATTGTCGGTTTTTTAAGCTATTCGCCGTAATAGCAGTCATCAAATCTACACATGGATAACAACATTGAGAAAGAAATTGATTTACTTGCAAAATAGAACAATTTTCTTCGAAGTCGATAATGTGAGCTTCAACATCCTCTAATTTTCGTAAATCATCGAAATCTTCCAAATCACTGGTCAACTTTCCTTGATCGATTTTTAAATTCACATAATTCTCTTGCTGACCAACCAGCACTTTGTCGTGTTCATCTAGATCTGTGACCAAACGTTGATATCTAAGCTTCAAACTTTCGAAAATTTTCAAATTGTGATAATCGCTGATTTGGTCTTTGATCGATTTCCATTGGAGTTCTAATTTCTGCTGATCATGTCTCAAGACCTGAAATCAAAACCCGAAATTGGTACGTGAAATTTGTATTTGCATTTCTGATCAGGAAAGTCCTGATGATATTTTTTGAGAATTCAAAAATACATCATGTCATTCGGTTTGTGAAGGAACCAAATGCCAAAAATTACGTTCATCATTTCAGCTTGATTTTGAATGTCGCGAATATCGTATTTAGAATTTTGCACATTCCTCAAAATTTCCACCATAACGTCCAAACTGGTCGAGAATAAATCCAGTTTTGAGCAATGTTCCGATTTTTCGCACAAACTTTGACTCGATACGTTGATTTTCTGCGTGCAATAATCAATAATTAAGTTTCAACTAAAACCTTCACGTTACTTCAATATCAAAAATTTCTCGAATTTTTCTCTCCATTTCCGAGTAATCGACCATAAAGCTTAAAGCTGGTAAATTCCTTCGCAATTTTTCTCCATTCGCTTTCAAATCCGCCAGTAAAATTCGACTTAGTTGGTGAGAATTTCGATTTATGACCTTATAAGTTAGAATATTAGATTTTGGGAATTTATAAGAAACATTTTCTGCCATACCCCGTTTGCCTGTTCCAATGAACCGGTACTGTTATGCCTGATTAATTTATCCGTGAAAATTTCGAAATTTAGTAGCAAATTGTCGTATTCTTGCCAAAGTTGAATCAAAAATTCCAATTTTTCGAGCAGAAGTTTGTATTTTCTATATGTTTCCGTCCATATCGATTGATCAATTTGATCGATTACTGATTGAAGAGCATCGAATGATATGACGATTGCCTAAAATTGTGATCGAAGATGATTGGGTGATCAAGGAAAGTGTTTCCAGTCAATTTAGAGATGTTGTCGTTGTATCCAGAATGAAGTAGAAAATATTTTCATATGGTAGTCATAAAAATAAATATGACGTCAGCAAAGTGACTAAAATGGTTCATTTTAACATGTTTACTGAACTGTGAGTTCAGTGTACCAAAAAGTACCACTTGTTTTCCAACAAAAGCGCCAAGTTTTTTAAGAGTAAAATAGCGTATGAAATTTAAGGTTTACGGTTTTGTTCAAGATCAAGAGTTCAAGAATTGAATCAAAGAATGAGTAAATTTAAAGATAAACGCTAAAATTAAAAAAATATGAAGTTATCAAAAAAAAATTATTGACGCTCATTCGAAATTGCTATCTTTCAAAATAGGATAAGTGGAAAACCAAACCACTGTCGAAAAGAGCGAACTTATAGAAACAACTGAACATTACATCAAGCTAACAAAAAATAGACGACTTACATTCAAGGGCAAAGAAATACTTGACTACTTTTGACTTACCGAACTATTAAAGCTTTTGCTACTGGTCTGTGACATATTTCTTTCGTTTAGCAGAAAATTCTGCTATTGACAAAATATGGAAGACTGATGACTTGAATCGCATTACATAAACCAAATGCTTTTTGACAACAGAAGTCATCAAAACTCGTCAAAGCTTCAAAGATGACAGATCAGAAGACAGACCGAAAAAATATTTGAAACACTATATGCATGATTCCGAATCCCAATTCACACTTATCACTACATCTCGTGATCTGTTTCGAAGTCAAAAAAATCAGTTTTGAACAAACATCATATTATTCCGATTCCAGTTTCGACTGTGTTCTTTCACAGAACTTCATATTTAGTCAAAATTTCTCACCTCTACATGGAGCAAGTTTTTTTCTAATGATTTCCTATCTGAGGTCGAGAAATCCGAAAACTTGCCGAAACTTTCTGTAACCCGGTTCAAAAAGTCAGTTGGCTCCATATCGACCAGCCGTTCTTGAATTTCAGAATTCTGCGTCATCATCAGCTATCTATACCCAAATAGAAAAAAATCTAGATTCAGAAAGGGTCTCATTGTTGTTGTCTCGAATGACTAATATTTCTAGTGGGCAAACTTTCGAAGATGACTTTTTTCTGGTTCATGGAAAATCCGCCAAAAAATCCGCAACAACTGACGTCCTAAATTTATGAAAAACGAATTCTGTTTTGCAAATCAAGATTATTTCTAACAAAAAATTATAATAAAGAAGAAAAATTGAACATAATCGAAAAGCTGATAATTTATACATTTTCAAAAAATTTGCTCTAGTCGTAAAGTTTCCAAATTCGGCGACAGGGAAATCTATTCCAAGCAATGACACAAATTCATAACCAACGTTGCAAGGGCGTCCGGCACGCGTACATTTACGTAAGAGCAGGCTGTATGTCTTCATTTATGATTTTTCTATAAGAAGATTAACATGTTCCAAATGATTGCTAAAGCACATATTTACAAGCAGTTGTCATAACAACAAGAAAGCAGAGTTGACAACTTTCTTTGTAGAGTGGATTTGTTGCTTTAATATATTTAGTATACAGTAAGTTACAGGGTTAGTGATTCATGATAAAACTGGCATCAAGTCCAATGAATCTAACTGTGCCCCATTCATTTTGATATGATCGACGCAGCGACGTCGCAGCCAAACATTTATTCAAAATTATGGAAGGCTCGTTGACTCTAATCATTAGATTTTTTCATTATTCAGGATCCTTGGTAATCGCTCCTTTCAATCATTTCAAGATAATCATAATTAATTTCCTGATCTCTGGTTAGGTTGCGTTTGCCGAAACTCCGGTCGCAGCATAGATCATTTCAAAATGAATGGAGTATAGTAATCCCCAATACCGCTCATTTACTATTCATTTCGGTATTTATTGTTAGCAGTTCATACGGATTCCGATTTTCACAGCTAAAGTCTATGCATTTTCAAACAAGCTTTGAAATGAATAAATATCAAAACAACCGTAAGCGAATGATGAGCATGCATCCCGAACACTTTTCTTGTCCTAAGTTTTAGACCTAATTGCTACAGTCAATCAGAAAAAAGGCAGCCACGTACGCAGATTTTTATCATTTGCAGGAGCATCTTTTTTCTCGGGCTCATTTGGGAAAAAATTAGAGAAAAAAATTCCAGAGTTTTCCATATTAAACAGAATTCTGTTCGTGATGTTTGGTGTGTCAGAAGTGCACTAAATTAATTAAAAGCACATAGGTGATCCGAAATGCCGAATTTTTATCTGACTAAAGAAAAACAGCACATTAAAGGTATCAGAGCTACACTGCATACTTGTGCATATCTGAAGCCTGTATTATTCTACGAATTCAATTATTTTCAGAAAAGATTATACCTGACGACATAAATTTCATGAATGACAACATTCAAAATTACCACAGAATTAAGCTGTGATACCAGAAGCACCAGCCACTGTTAGATAAAAATGTTGTTGATTTGAGATTAGTTGTCATGTCAATATGGGATATGGCAAGAGAAAAATTAAAGGAAGTAGCGAAAGTGAAAGAAGAAAGTTTCGATCCGGCTAATTCATATTCGCAAGATGAAACGCATATCGTCATCTTTGGTAGCAAAGGTTGCGTAAGTTTCCATAGTTTATAATTTTTCTATATTCTGACGTTTGGAACATTTGCAGGGAAAAACGTCGTTGATTCTTCGATTTTTAGAGAAAGACGAGCAAGCCAGGGCGACCATTGGCCTCGAGTACATGTACGGTCGTCGTTCTAAGGGAAATGTAAGGAAAGTGCCACAGAATTCGAATTTTTGCTTGGAGATTCGCCACTCAAAGTTTCAGCAGGAGATAAAGTCCAAACTTCTGGAACATAAACATTAAATCAGACTAAGAACTACTTTCCTCCTAACGAGATGTGCACGGCAACTACAGAAGTAATATGCTAAATTTTATTTTCACGTTTTCGTTATGCGACAAACTCTCAGGTTGCATCCATTGTCTATCGTATAATCTTCAATCCAGTAGCAATATTTCTTCAGGGGAAAGAAGTCGGCCACATTTGGGAACTGGCAGGAAACTTGTCCAACGCTAATTTGTTAGCGATTCCGATCAACGAACGCAATATAGGGTAAGGGCAGAAAAACTTACAGTTACATATAATATATTTGTAGCTTATTTCAACTTTTCTCAGAATCTATAGTCGAGATGCATGCAGGAGATTTCTGCACAATGCGTTAATCGACACTGCCAAATTTAAATCTTTGTATGTCGCATGGATTTCCGTAAAATTAGTTCGAGCAACAAAAATTTTGTAGAAAAGAAATTTTCCATGAAATGCTTTTTTAGATGTTTCAATCGTATAGATGTTTAGATGTTTTTTGCGAGAAATGTCTTCAAGATTTGCATCAGGTTTTTTTAATCAGCGTTGTCTCGTTCAAGTTAAATCTCGTTTAGATCCGTAGCTTTTATGTTCATGATCGATTTATCGAAGCCGAATGAATTTTTGATCACAATCGAAACTTATTTGCTTATTTTGCGGCGTCGCGTCGACGCTATCTTGTCGAAAAAAGTTCAAATTCGTGAAAAATTAATGTCAAAAATTTGTTCTAAAATTGGAGACGATCATCCGGTACATCTTCAATTAATTAACATTATTGACGTCATCCATCAACAAAATTTACCATCACGTAGGATAAAGCATTCATCAACCATATGTTCGTTCCGCTGGCCATAATTGGCGCCAAGTATGATAAGTTTCAGGTGAAAAAGCAAAGAAAAGAAATGATTTATAAGCAAGTGACGATGCAAGTAAATTTTCCTTTTTTAATGGAAAAACCTTACCTCCAGCACAAAATTTCTTGCGGAAAAATTTCGTGAGTAGTAACAGTTGAGAGCCGTGCCGAATTACAGTTAGTAGTAACAGTTGAGAGCCGTGCCGAATTACAGTTAGCCACTGTTTTGAGGTATGTATTTCCGTTTGGTTTTTCCCGAAAATTAGGCTAGGTTATCAAAGATGTTTCGTTTTGGATGGAAGACAAGATTTGTTTCTCTTGCGGGAATTCCACAGTTTCTTGTGACATGGGCACGCTTCAGATTGGCATTGATTGTGCTTTCACTTGGAATGAGGCTTCCAATTCTTCATTCCAAAGTTGCCAAAAAATTATGAGCGCGAGACCGCTGCAAGTGCAATAAAACAAAATTTCTCAACTGCAACAATTATCTAAAGAATGGAAATTACAGTATTCTTTTCACAGGAAAATGAATCAGGAGCAAAAGGATGTGATTTGCAGAACGTTGCGATTTATAGCCCATACCAATGGGGCCAGTTTATTGGTAATATAATCAGCGTAGTGGCCAAAATCTTCTCAGGGTCAAGCACACAGTTACCCTAGGAAAAATGCATTTTCTGATGCTCTTCATACGTTTACGATACATACAAGAAAGAGCCAGTTTTCGATAAAAAACGGCCGCAGTGGAGTCAGAACACAATTTTGGAAAACGTTTGATCAAAATGCGGGACATGGAATTTAAATGTTTATATTCTATACATCATTGCTTCAAAGTCGAGTCTGACAAGTTTGAATGACTATAATATGTTTTTCTTAATGCTTCCAAATAATAAACCGAAGAGCAAGTACTACTGTATATTTTTGATATTTTCTGCCTAATCAAATGTCATATGAAATTGGAAATTTTTGGAACCACTTGATCATCCCTCATATATCTTTTGATTTAAAACAATTTTTTACAGTGTAGGCATTATGAAAACGACTTTCGAGTCAGCTAAAATTTTTGTCTTTTTTATTTTACAAGCATATTATAAGTTAAGTAGATGTAAGCCATGCTTTCATAATTGCATCTTTTTAGTTCTTCAGTAATAAAATTGAAAGCTTGGTTTGGCCGAGGACGTGCATTATTGAGCACTTCCTCTTTGGAACAACGCCAAGGTACAAGACCTTCCCCATTTGCACGGCATAAAATGTTGAACAATGCAAACATTTTTAAGCAAAGGCATTGCTGTAGACATAAGCAAACCATTGTTTGTGCCTTGTGGATCAGATTCTTTAGCTGAAATTGGTGAGTTCGGAAAAATCCCGGCTGCATCGTGAATCTTTCGGCTGTTAATATTGTAGTGAAGAAAATAAAAAAGTATATGTGTACTGTCAACAAAAAATTGTACTACAAAGGGAGAATCGGCATGGAAAAAAACGTTAATTATGTATACTATAGCTCATTTACAGCTATAAACAAGTAGGTTTAATTTGACACGCGATTTCCACATTGTGAAACTATTCATATTGCAAAAAACGCTGAACTCCTTCATGAGAATGGAAAAGCCAAAATCGTAGAAAAAAACATCATGCTCATCCACTTTTGATTGAGTACAACAGTGTCGATGCTGTGCTACCTCGAGAAATTTTGACCATTTACTCACGCTATTGAAGAAAATCTCTAGTTATTTCGTTTGTCGCTCATGCACGAGAAAATTTTTTTTAAATTTATAACAGTAATAAGCTTACTATTGCCCATTTATGTTAAAATGACAAACGGTGCGACAACTAAAAAAAGTTTCAATGTGACACACAATTTTCACGTGGGGAATAACTATATAGCAGAAAAAACGCTGAACTTCTTCATGACAAGGGGGGCAGAATTATAGAAAAACAGGTCGTGTGATCGACTTTTGTCTTTAATAGGGCGGTGTCGACACCTGAACTCGAGAAATTGGACCATGATGTAGCCAGATTATTTTTGCCCACGATGAGAAAATTCTTTATGATTAAAAGCTCATTAATTTTTCTGTGTTGAACTTCCTCCCGTGGGACCGGTGCATCCGTCGTTTCAGAATAGACTATTAATTCATTTTTGAAATGCTTGATGGAGCAAGATCGCAGCGTAACTATTCAAGATTACTCAGTAACTCTGTTCAAGAAATCATCCCTTTATTAAAATAGGATCTTCTGGCCATCATATCTCAACAAACCGTAATTGATTTTCTGGTTTCGAATAAGGCTGCGTGTGTCGAAAATTCGACCGCTGACATCCATCATTTTGAAATTAATGGATTATAGCATGCTGTCAGGAGTTAGATATAAGGGAAAAATTCATCTGTGAAATACTCATATATCTAAAGAATTTTCATTATAATGATTAATTTCGGTAATTTTTCAGGGTTACCGAAAATAAGTTCACTGAGCAGCAACATTAAGCCCGTGGATTTATGGAGGACATCATTCTCCGAGATTTTCCCACAAAGTGAGATACGGAAGGTAATATATAGTTCGAGTAGTTTCTGTCGTTGCTACTGAATAGGAACCGAGACAAGATCAAAGTCCTTTTGAGCAGATTCGCGTTGAAAAAAGGTTTTCGTCATTTTTCAGAATGTAATGCTTCTAGAAATTATCAGGAAATTTCAGAAATGTGAAGTACTTGCTTTCCAAATGAATTACAAGCATTTCAAGAAAAACAGGCCAGGAATATTCAATTTTGGCATGTTGTAATCAGCATTTTTAACGGTGAATATCAACCACAAGCGGAAGGTTTCTAATCATGACCTTTTTAAGGACAGCGGGGACACATTCGGCGATTCCAGTCACGATTTTCAGTATGCAGACAAAATCATTGATGCTATAAAACTCCAGAAAGAAAAGGTACAGCAGAGTGACGCTTCTATTCGCCACACGATTTTTTGTAAAAGGATTCCAGAAATTCAATCATGCTACGTTTTATATTCGAACAGTTCCATTCCTATAGTCTATTTTTAAATGACCCTCGTTAAGTCAAGCAATCCGTAAGAATAGGTGGGCAGGCAAAAAACCTGCATCGCAGATCAAAATCTTTTTTTCTTGATTTGTTGGCCTGAATGAAAAAAATGTGTCCGTTTACACAGGTTGTTAATTATAATGCACGAACATCTCTCTGCGCGCTGAACCTCATTTGCAAAAATGGACTATCCAATGAGACGTGCTTGTGCGACAAAATTCTCTGGGGCCCGTTGCATAAAACGTACAAATTACAAGCTGCAAGTTACAAGGTACAAGTGAAAAAAGCTACCAGTCATACAAGTTGGCGTTGCATATAAATTTTCTTTCTACAAGCAAAAAATTACTAGTTCAGAGTCAATTTTATAAGTCATACAAGTATGTTACAATTGTAGGACTTGTAATTCACAATTGTAGTTTTTTTGAGGTTACTACAAGTATAAAATTACAAGTGTTTTCTATGAATGCATTTTTATAGGTGTGACGAATCCGCGAAAGATGCCATCTTGCATTGTCCCCTGAACCCGTAGACTTGATGTTGCTCATCCAAGTCACGGGCCCAGACCTTGATTTCGTGACGGCCACTGCTCGACACTACCAACAGTCGCAACAGGCGATGTAGGGCTGTGCAGTCGGTGGTAGAGAAGCTACCATCCAGTGAGTGAGGACCATTACAATAAGACGATTTTACATGTTTTACAAGCGTATTACAAGTGTACGGAAAATTGTTGCTTAAAACTTTTTACAGTTGTACGCTTGTAACAATGCCGTCAACAATCTTGTAACAATGAAAATTAGAGAACGAAATACTCGTTGTCTACGTCTATTATTATATTCTTCTATAAAACCGTCTTCAGAATCGCTACTTTCAGTAAAACATCCATAATAGCCTAGATATGGAAAACCATACATGCACGGGAGAAAAATCATTTGGGAGGCCAACTCCAAGTAATGTTCCTGTACAAAGTATAGGGCGAATTTTTCGATGGAAGGGATGTGCCCCCCTAATCCCTCCACCGCACCATACATGCAGAGCATAGAAATTCTGCTGGGGGTCAGCCAGGGCAGGGGGTGGAATACAATTTTTTTTTCGTTCTTGATCACGGAAAAAAGGTCTTAGGTAGGTCTTCTAAATCCAGGCAGCACATTCTTCATCTTATATTAGTCAAATATGTGAAATTCTTTGCTTAGACTGCACTTTTAAAAGTTTTAATGTTACTTTTTTGAATAAAGTGTGCTTCGTTTAGAAAAATTGTTAACTACAGCATCATTTTTATTTTTATGACGACTTTCTCTTCTCTCCTGCTCATTTTTCTTCGGCATCTTCTTGGTCATTGCTGGGGGAGTCAAATCTGCTGGGGTCAGCAAGAATCTGCTGGGTAATTAATTGAAGTTTTCTTGGGTCAAACCCCCCCCCCCCCCACGTGCATGTATGCCCCTCCCCGCGTTCACGAAAAACGCTTGCCGAACTTGCAATTGATTTTTAATGTACATTTTTGCTAAGAGTTAAATATCACAACGAATTAATCCATAAAAATGGATAAAATGCTGAAGAAAAAAATAAATTAAGCGAAACTAATTATTTATTAATGAAATTTGACTTCTCACTCTATCCCCACGTTAAAGCATTAAAAGTCTTTTCACAAATACAGCATTAATACTTTTGTACAAAGCCCAACTTGTACGACTTGTAAATTCAATAAAAAATGTGTGTTAAAATGTTTAATACACCTGTGACTGACTTGTAGCTACAAATAGTTTTATGCAACGCTGCACTTGTAAAATTTCTCTTGTAGGACTTGTAATGGTTACAAGTGCTTTTATGCAACACCAGCTTGTAAATTACAGTTGTATCCCTTGTGAAAATTTCACTCCTAGGACTTGTACTTGTATCTTGTAACTTGTAACTTTTATGCAACTGGAATTCACAAGTGATTTTTGGGTTGTAGGGCTTGTAACGACTACAAGTGTTTTATGCAACAGGTCCCTGAAGTAAACTCCTAATTAACGGTGACCACATCAGCGTGGCTACTGTCCAAAAACTTTTTCGAGACTGTCATTTGAGAAACATTAGTTATCCATTTACTTTAGGTTGGCGATCGCAACGATAGTCACAAAAGTTGATTTAACTTGACAAGAAAATTTCACAGTGGGAAACTTCTACACTGTAGGAAAACGCTAACAAGAAGACCAAAATCACCGCATCATGCTTATCTAATGTCTGATTTGAACAGAATTGTGTCGACACCAAAAATTAATCTG